>JUFY01029237.1:0-16786 GCA_001855655.1 Leptopilina clavipes | reverse complement strand
GAAGTCGATGATTACTAATATGATGTCAGATTTAAAAAATTTTCAAAATTCAAAATGGCGGATCCAATATGGCGGACGATAAAGTTAAAAATGCATCCGATTCACTTGAAAATCGTTACTCGGGGGTTTTTGGGGTCGCTGATTACGAATATGATGTCAGATTTTAACAATTTTTAAAATTCAAAATGGCGGATCCAATATGGCGGACGATAAAGTTAAAAATGCATCCGATTCACTTGAAAATGTTACTCGGGGGTTTTTGGGGTCGCTGATTACGAATATGATGTCAGATTTTCAAAGTTTTCAAAATTCAAAATGGCGGATCCAATATGGCGGACAACATTTTAAAAAATTGATCCAATTTTCATGAAACTCGTTACTCGGGGGTTTTTGAGGTCGCGAAATACGAATATGATGTCAGATTTTTAAAATTCAAAATGGCGGATCTAATATGGCAGATAAATGTTTGAAAAATTTAAAAAACGATTGAAATCGTTTGCAAATTGTTACTCGGGGTTTTTTAGGGTCTTGATTACGAATCCAATGTCAGATTTTCCAAATTTAAAATGGTGGATCCAATATGGTGGACTTTTTTTTAAATTGACTCGATTCACTTGAGAATCGTTACTTAGGGGTTTTCGGGGTCGATGATTACGAATATGAGGTCAGTTTTTAAAAAATATGATTTCGTCCGCCATATTGGATCCGCCATTTTGAATTTTTTAAAACTGACTACAGATTCGTAATCAGCGACCCCGAAAACCCCTGAGTCACGAATTTCAAGAAAATTGAATCAAATTTTACATTTGTCGTCCGCCATATTGGATCCGCCATTTTGAATTTTTGAAAATTGATATCAGATTCGTAATCAGCGACCCCGAAAACCCACGAGTAACAATTTTCAAGCCAATCTGAATGATTTTTATTTTTCGTCCGCCATATTGGATCCGCCATTTTGAATTTTTAAAAACTAACTTCAGATTCGCAATCAGCGACCCCGAAAACCCCCTATGTAATAGGTTTCATTGAAATCCAAGAAAATTTTTTTTTTCGCATTTTAGGCACTTCCTATGAAATTGTAGCCGCAGCTAAGGGGTTAATTCAATGTAAATAGTTTCTTAGGGCACGATTATAAATTATAACGAATTTGTAATTTAATATTTTTCCACATATTTTCAATAATATTGTTCGACTAAAAATGTTTTTAACCACTGAAACTAAAATTACAAGAATTTTTACTGTCTTGTCTGACTAAAACCGCCTGTGACTACTGAAACTAATACTAAAATAATTTAAAATTATCTTGTCTGACTAAAACTGTCTTTTACTACTTAGTAATAAAATAACAAAACTCAAAATCTCTTGTCTGACTAAAACTGTCTTCAACTACTGAAACTATAATTAAAATTATTTAATATTGCCTTGTCTGACTCAAATTGTCCGTGACTACTGAATCTAAAATTAATATAATTTAATCTCTTTTGTCTGACTAAAAATGACTTTCACTATTTAGTAATTAAATAAAAAGAATGTCAGCACTCTTGTCTGACTAAAGCTGTTTTTCACTACTGAAACTGAAATTAAACTTACACGAATTTCAAACTTGTCTGACAGATAATGACTCATACTACTGATAATAAATTTGAAAGTGTTTGAAACGGTTTGTCTGACTGAAACTTCTTTTATTACTAATTATAAAGTTACCATAAATTGAAAAACTTTTGTCTGACTATAACTGACTTCCTCTACTGATTCCAAAATCACTTAAGAATTTAATGTTTCGTTTTAAAGAAATAGTCTTTTACTTGACACTAAACTTGAAAAAATACTAGTAGAAGCAGTACCTAACACGAATAATAATAAATAACACCAATAGTACCTAACAATAATAAAAAATACGAATGGTACCTAATAATAATAAATAACACCAATAGTACCTAATGATAATAAATAACACCAATAGTACCTAATGACAATAGATAAAACCAATAGTACCTAATGGTAATAAATAACACCAATAGTACCTAATGACAATAGATAATACCAATAGTACCTAATGACAATAGATAATACCAATTGTACCTAATGATAATAAAGAACACCAATAGTACCTAATTATAGTAGATAATACCAATGGTACCTAATGATAATAAATAACACCAATAGTACCTAATTATAGTAGATAATACCAATGGTACCTAATGATAATAATAACACCAATAGTACCTAATATAATAAAAACATAAAATAAAAGCAGTAATAAATAATAAATATTAAAACATCTGAATATGAAAATTATAATCAATTTGTCCAACAGGAATTTTATTACGAACATTTTATGCTGAATCGTGAAAATGTATTTTATACCGCGGAGAGTGTGAATTTCATTAAGAGCGATACTTTTTCGTCTGTATTTACATATTACCGTATATATGAATGTGTAACATATGAGAGCAGTTTCCCGAGAAACTCGAAACGACCAAGCATTATCGTTATTCGTATAAGTCTTGGTCAATTTTCATCAAGAGCATTCAGCCTAAAACTTGTACTTGCTCCTCTTGCATAATCACTCTCCTCGAGAGGACACAGAACAAACTGGTAACGCGACACCCAAAAATTATGCCTCGTGAGAGAAAGATGCACACACACACGAATACTGAATTTGTCGGAAAATTGTGCGAAGGTTCATTTTCACCGAAAAGAATGGACGCGCAGGTAGGTAAAAGTAAATTGCGTTATTACATTTACACGTTATGGTGATAAGGGTTTTATCAAGAAGACACCCTAACGCTCAACGCCTACTACTATATACTCTCATTCCTTTTACGACACTTTTTTTTTAAATATAAAATTCACGAATATTTTCCTTTTATTCCCGCAACTTGATAACCAATCCGCATATTTAATGTTTCTCTTTACTTTGAAATTAGAAAACTGAGTTATATCCAATTGTGTAGAAAGAAATTATGATTTTATCATAATTTAAAGAAATATTAAAATTAAATTATTAAATTTATCATAATTAAAGAAATTATGATTTTATCATAATTTCTTATATCTAACGTGAAAATTTTGCCGCTAATTTTGTAAATTATTTACTCACAAATTTGATTCTCCCAATTTTTTACATTATTTTTATTAATAAGTATATTAATTATTAACTTTTCGTCAAAATAAGTAATAAGAAAGTTGCCTTTTCCGATAAAAAAAGAGTGTGGTACTTTGAAGCCTGGCATACTGAAATAATGATACATGAAGAATATTTTGATGACTTTTCGAAATTTACGACAACAAAAAGACCTTAATCCTCATTCATTAATAAATCAAACCGTAATAAGCAAATGTAATCATTCGTAAATTTCGATTGTTTTCAATTATTTAAAGTAATTAACAAACAAAATCCACATCACAAATCCAAATTATACTCTGCTGTATTCCATTTTAATTAACTACTTTATTGACTTCCACTGTATTGCAATTATCGTTATTAATTAAATATTTAAATTTCTCAGTATGAAGTAAATTTTAAATATATTAAAATCACTTCTAAAAAAAATAATACTATTTAAAAATTCTAATAAGAAAAAAAATTATCAAATTTTATAAAATTGTTTATAATTTTTAGACAAAATTCTAGAGAGCGTAAATTTCATACAAGAAATTCTAAACTTAAGAAAAACTTATATAAAACTCAATACAGACTCTATAGAATAAAGTTCAGATTTATTTGTTATTTATTAATTTTTCTATTTATTTACTTTTTATTTATTTTTTTTTTTTCATTTATTTTTTATTTCATTTTTTTAATGAATCAAATAATTTTACTAAACTTTACTATAACTAGAAAATTTCATAAAAGTTTTCCTCACGAAAATTTTGCTCTCTTACATTTTATCCCCAAATTGTAAAAACTTTCATAAAATCTGATAATTATTTTCTCTCAGTGGAAACAAACAAAAATTTATTCCCCCCCCAAAAAAAACCCCTTTTCTTCAAGTCTCAATTAAGATGGAAATTTACACCTCCAGAATAAAAATCAGAATTTTCCTCATTAAGCCAAAATCACCAAAAAACAAAACCAAACAGGGAAGAATTTTTATCAATTCTATCTCTTATTTCATATTTTATGGCGAGATTTTGGAACGAGAGATAAAGTAAAAATCGCGTGAATTTTTTTTACTTTGAAAAAGAAGTTATAACTTTATGGTATAGAGATAATGAAAACGTTGCAGAAAGAAAGAAAGAAGGAAAGAAAAAAAAATGTGTAAAAATTTTTCCAGAAAGCAATATGCAAGAATATTATATCTATGAAAAGGTCTTAAATATAGGAGGTAAGGGGGGAAGCATCAGTGCCCGGTAATGACTTTTTTTGTTAGCGTATGCAGTATATATACACAAAAAAATCTTCTTTTATCACCGCGACATTCGACGCGCCAGAAAATGGTCCTACTGCTTTTACTATGGCACGTTATATTCGAGCAGATTTGCCTTTACGCTTGGTAATGTATTCGCTGCAACTTTTTTTCCAAGTACTTCACCGTCTCATAGTTTTACTGCTCGCACTTTACTCCGCGCGTAAGATTTACGTGTTTTCATGTCACGTTTTGTCGCTATGGGACAGTAGTGGCTCGATCCACATATATAGCGAGAGAGAGAGAGAGAGAGACAAGAAAGTGTGAAAACTTTGCGGATGTTCATGTAATATATCAAAACGTATATGTATATACATATGCTCTTAAAAATAATATATTATACCATCAAAATATTAGAGTTGGTATACTAAACCAATTAGAGATCTTGAGCAATAAAATGAATACAACATCTAAAGCATATAATGTCATTTTAAATGGTCATCTATGCATCATTTTGAATTTGTGCAAAATATTGCTATTTAAATTCCAAAAAAGTGTGTAATAATTCAGAGAACACAATATTGCTATTTAAATTCCAAAAAAGTGTGTAATAATTCAGAGAACACTATATTCATCGTTGGTCATCTATATTCATATTCTCGCTCTTTAGTCATCAGTGAAATTTATTACGCATCTTTTGCCTACTCTCATATACACTCGACTTTCTGTTTCCCTTTTTTTTTGCTAATTACACGCGACATTCAATCGATCCGGTTATTTTGTCCGGCAAATATATATTACCACGCGATTCAATTATCATTAGAGTAGTTGTATGTAACTGGAAATGAATTACTTTTATATATATATATGAAATGATTAAAGAAACTCGTTACTATATATTGTATATAACATTCCATATATAATATTGAATAATTATTCAGTAAAATTACAGATGGAAAATTATTTTAATTACCCGCAATTTAGACCCACACGCTTCAATTATATTTTACATTTTGTTATTTTCTTTTAGAGAAAGTTACAAAATTGTAAAAATGAAGTAACAAGGAAAAATTAAATTAAAGGAGAAATTTGCAGGAATATTTAAAACACTTTTCAGATAGTTGTCAATAAAATTAATATACACCAAGAGTAATGTTTTCTTTGAATCAAACATAATTTATTTGAGTCAAATTAAAGTATTTATATACACCCAGAGAAATGTTTTATTTGAACCAAATATAATTTATTTGAGTTCAATAAACGTATATTTGTCTCAGAGCCAACTAAATTATTTATTTGTTTTAAATAAAAATTTTATTTTAACCAAATAAAAATTTTATTTGAAGCAAATTAATTTTTATTTGAACCAAATAAAAATTACTTGTTCCAAATAAATAGTTTATTTGGCTCTGAGACAAATATATCTTTTTTCTGGATGTATATATTTGTCTCAGAGCCTACTAACTTATTTGTTTTTTGATACTTTTTTTTGAAAAGACAACTTTCTTGTTAGCTTATTTTGACCAAAAGTTAATAATTGATACTTTAAAAATTTTGTTTGGTACAAATAAAATATTTTTTGGTACAAATAAAATATTTTTTGCTACAAATAAAATATTTTTTGGTACAAATAAAATATTTTTTGGTACATACAAAACTTTTCTTTGACACAGATAAAATTTTTCTTTGAATGACATCAAAATTTATTTGAAACAAATAAATAGTAAGCTCTGAGATGACAAATATATATATCTTTTTTCTAGGTGTGTATTTTATAATATAGAATTTTTTTTTTTTTTTTGTCTTTGGAATGAAATAATGTTGTGCGTTTAGTTATTTAACATTTACATATTCAGAAGGTCGGGGATCTTGCATTTAGCGATGGCAAGTATATATGTAGTAGCCAGGGGTAGTTTGTTAAAGTCAATATATACACGTTCGTTAACTGCTGTATCCCTCTATATGCAACAAGAATCAGAATAGAATCAAAGTTGGTTAACTTGTTTTATTCAATTATCATTTTCCAAATTACAAGTTTCGATTCTACGGTTAGATATATGTTGGATATACAGTTTTTTTTCTCTCGAGCTCGACTATTTGAAAAATTAGCGTATGTATCAAATTTTGAGACTTGGGAAATATATGATGGAATTAAACTAATTATTATTAGGTCGTGTAACCGAGCACAAAACCGTACAATAATTTTGAGCGTTACGTGTGTACATATGGGTAATTACGCGAAGCTTTTGGTTAACGCTGCAGTAATTATTCTATATATATATAAATATATATATATAACGCTTGTAAGTAATATATACAATATAGAATGTACGTGTAATCAGATATTGTATGTAATATAATAATGCCTTGTACTCGCGAATTAATATTATGTTATTTAAACTGAAAAAAAATTTACTTGATTTAAATAAAAATTATTTGACACAAATAAATATTTATTTATTTATTTACTTATTTATTTATTTATTTTTATTTATTTATTTATTTAAGAAGAATCAAAGTTCTATTTATTTGATAATAGACAATTTTTTCAGTGTAGGAAAGTCTTCTATACTCAAAAGAATTTATTTGAAACAACACAATTTTTTGTTAAATCAACTATACACTGAAAAAAAATCTATTTGATCCAAATAATCAATTACTTGTCTATTAACAAATAAATATTTATTTGTATCAAATAAACTTTATTAGAGTCAATTAAATAAAATTTGATTTAAATACAGAAATTATTATTTCATTTACAGTTTATTTGATTCAAATAAAAATTATTTGGTTGAATATTTATTTGATAATAGACAAGTAATCGGTTATTTGAATCAAATAATTTTTTTTTTTTAAGTGTATAAATGGATTTATACAGTTAACCAAAAAATTGTTTGGTTCTGTAAAAAATTTGGTTCAAACGACCAAATTCTTTCTTCGATCAAAAAATTTATTAAACTGAACCAAATACTTGGTTTGGTTCCATATAAAAATTTGGTTCAAACGACCAAATTTTTTCTTCGATCAAAAAATTTATTAAACTGAACCAAATACTTGGTTTGGTTCCATATAAAAATTTGGTTCAAACGACCAAATTCTTTCTGCAATGAAAAAATTTCCTAAACTGAACCAAATATTTGTTTCGTCGTTTAGAAACTTTATTAAACTTAACCAAACGTTTATTTGAATCAAATAAATATTTATTCAGATTAAACAAACTTTATTTAAAATAACCTGAAATTTGAAAATTCAACTTGATCTGGAATCAACATATACAATAGATTTTTGATAAAGTATGGAGATACCTTCAGAATGCAAATAAGAATATGAAATCACAGCGCATGGTTGTCAGACGCATTTCAGATGATATAGGTAAAGAATACTGGACCGTTTGTATAAGTAGAGAGTGCACATAGTGTACGTATATATATGCAAAGGGTGAAGCTGCTGTGTGAACAAAACAAAATTAGAGTACCGCATATGATGCCGTGTGTCTCATAAATTGTAATTAAATCATAATGCAAACCCATAACGCCGCCTCCCTTTCGAAATGGTTTACCTACAACACGCACATATACATATATATATACTATATTCACTATCCTCCAGGCACTCAGCATTTCAGAGCAAATAAAGCGAAAAGCATAGAATATCAAATTTTTTATTGAAAGTAGAATTTTATTTTTTAACTCACTGCTCGCGGACATTATATAGCATAATTCAATTGACGTTCTTGAACTGAATTATTTTCATAAAAAAGAGAAAGAGAGAGAGAGACAGAGAAAAGCTGACCTAAAACAAATATTTTTTTTCCCCAGGGTGGGAAGCCGCACATCAATGCAGGAAAAGCATTTCACGGGTCATTTTGCATTCGTTGCATATTCATTTCAAAAGTTGAGATGCGCGACTCTGAGTATATTCAAGAATTCCAAAATACTTGACTTGAGCTTTAATTTCACCAACCAAAATGGTCCATATTCAACGACACTGGATTCAACAATTTTATGGTGATTGATTTATTTTATTAAATATTATTAAATTAATTCTGTTATTTCAATATCGCAGTTATATTTCTCTTCAATAAATTCTTTTCAATATCTTTCAATTTTAGTTCTATATTTATTCGCGCAGTGTAAAGAAGAAACGTTCAGGTATCACTGTACATTTTTTCTTTAAAGTATCCATTAGGTGGAAAGATGAATAATTATTTGCGAAAATAATATCTATCGATTATAATTTTAATCAAGTAATTTAATTTTATTGAAATTTGTACTAAGTGTATTAAAATAAAAAAATTTTTTTCTTTCCTCCGATGGACCAATTTGATAAAACACAATTATTATACAGAATATTCCCAAAGAATATAATTTTATAAAGGGATATGACGTCATAAAGATTATTATTGAATAAAGATGATTCGATTTATAGGATTATTGAAGATTTTACAGGATTATTATTGAATATATAGGCTTATTGAAGATTAGATAACATTCATACATATAATTTTAAGATTGGACGCATCCAATCATGATTCTTTTATAACGTGTGGTGAAAGTTATAACCATAGATGGAAAAAAAAGTTTTTGGTCACATTGAAATTCACCGAGTAATCAGCTTATACCTTGATTGATTGAACTTTAGTTTAACGTCAGATCGATCCATCACTGATGTGTCAAACAGAATGCACTAATAACCAGGATAATGAAATACACGCATGCATGATAAAAAAAAAAAAAAATCAATATCCTTTGATCATCATTTTGAAAAGGTAAAGAGCGTTAAACAATTCAATAAAGTGATTTTCATCTTTTATGAATATTATTAAGCTCTATTTTATATATAAAAATATATATATGTGTATTTTAATTTTTAACATCAAGTTATTATTTATGGAATTTTTTTTCCACGCTGATGTTATTCATGTAAACATGATATTTTAAAGGGTTTTTCAAAGCTCGCAGATTTACAAATTTCTGATTGAAATTTAAAAATTAAAAACACTAAATCCGTTCAATGGCGTACAAATTTTTATTAAAAAAAAAAATTGCCATTTTTTTTTAAATTTATAGCACAGATTTAGCACAAAAAACAATATTTACTATTAACAAACGAATTGTTGGCTTTAATCCAATATTTTTAAATTTCAATTCAAAAGTGGTTTTCAAATTAACTTTAAATAATTTTAATTAATTGTAAATAATTTTAATTAAAATTTAATTAAAATTAATTAAAGTTAATTAATTAAAGTTAATTAAAGTTAATTAAAATTTAATTAAAATTAATTAAAGTTAATTAAAATTATTTAAAGTTATTTAAAGTTATTTAAAGTTAATTAAAATTATTTAAAGTTAATTAAAGTTATTTAAAGTTAATTAAAATTATTTAAAGTTAATTAAAATTAACTAAAGTTAATTAAAATTAACTAAAGTTAATTAATTTTAATTAAACGTAATTAACATTAATTTAAGTCAATTAAAATTAATCAAATTGTAATATAAATGATTTTTATTATTAAAATTATCCTTTTTGTTTAAACCCCAATTTTTTAAAACTATTTAAACTTAATAATAAAAGTAAAAAATACAAAAACTTCTAATATATAAATAGTTCCTTTGAATTACTTCTTTAATTAATAATTTACATATACAATATATAAATATGCAGTTTCACTCGCAATTTCTGAATTGTTTTTTGCAAATGACAAATATTTCTAGAAATAAACAATAAATTTTTTTTTCTTTCATTGCGATATGCATTTTTCAAGAACGGAAAGATATAATATAATTCCGAGAACTTTCTGCGCTTATATTGCAGTCGTATCGAGTATGCAAATTAGAATTAAGAGCTTCGGCTATTTTATCAGTTGAGCTGAATGATTTAGTAAATTCAATTTGTCAATGATTTACATGCTCATTCTCGTAAATCAATTATAATCCGAGAAAATTAAATGACGCAATTGGAAAATTTTCAGTCATCAATATCCACCCAATAGTTAGGGAATATTTCATTAATATTCCTAGAACATTTTCAATTTTGTAGATAGATATACCGCAAAAAAATATTTCCAAAACAAAAATTTTTGCAATTTTTTTTTTCTCTTTTTCATGTAAATAATCCTTTCATTGTCCTTTAATAAAAATAAATTTAAAACGTAATTTAATAAAACATAAAAAATCATAAAAAAATAGTTTTTAAATAAAAATTGAGAAAAAATGAGAAAAAATTATCAAACGTCCTACAATAATTGAAAACTCCAGAATCGAGAAATTTAAATTTTCTTTCAACTGAAATAAAAGCACAAACAGTCTTTGCGCTTTCTTAAAAATAACAAGTCTCTTATTTGTTTAAGAAAAACCCAAAACTATCCAAATGCTTTTTCTTCAGTACAACTTTTTCAAAAAAATAAAAAAAAAAGTTAAAAGTTAAAATGAAAAAACTTACAATGGCCAGTAATTTATAAAAAGTTTCTATGTGAAACAAGAAACAAATTTTCCATCTAAAATATTTATTTCACAAAGAAGAAAACTATATTTCAATCTCGTATATATTTTCCAATCTTTTGATTTATTTATTCATTTATTTATTAAAAAGTTCCTAGGTCTAAGAAGCCCTTTAACGTACAGGTAAGTAGTTGCCTGTACCTGTTATCTTTTTATAATAAAATTGAAGTAAATTTCACATTTCACAAAATCATCATTTAATAAAAATAATTTCCCAT
Source organism: Leptopilina clavipes (assembly GCA_001855655.1). Classification (NCBI taxonomy): domain Eukaryota; kingdom Metazoa; phylum Arthropoda; class Insecta; order Hymenoptera; family Figitidae; genus Leptopilina; species Leptopilina clavipes. Next base: position 5,716 of record JUFY01029237.1, on the reverse strand, counting down.
TCTCTGAGTCTTCAACTGAAACAGATGAATCATAAAATATTGATTGATACTCGAAACAGAAAATTTTAAAAACTGATCTGATAATTAGAAATTTATTAATTACTAACTACATTATCACCTTATAAAGTAAATTGAAACTAGCAGAATATAGAGAAAAAAAAAGTCCATCGATACGCTGAATCATTAATGTTAAATAATCGCATGTCTAAAAGAGCATAAAATGAATATATAAATATATGTAATTAAAGCGTGTCAAAGTGCATAAATAAAAAAAATCTGTTTCAAGAATAATTCAATGTGTGCGATGAATATTTTTAACAAACATAAAATGCACAAATATGAAAACTCTTGATGATGGAAGATCAAAATAAAAGCAAGTTCTTATATTCAGCATATATTCAGTCGAGAGTCCAGTTGGTTTGTGGATTTCCACTTTTATAGCAGAAAAGAGAGGAGAGCGCAAGGTGATGATGACACCGGTTGTATTCACTTCAACGTGAATCGAAGTTGTGTTAAAATGTTCATCTTCACGTCAGTGAATTTACTTTTCATAACATTCAGTTACACCAATTCTTTAGAATATTTTACAAAATGTTGTGAGCGAGGATTTATTTTTAACGATTCCATGAAATGTGAATTTATTTCAAATGCAAATAATTTCTCCCTGACTTCAATTTCAAATATTACTTATGGAATTATTGATATCAATTCCACATGCTCCGGTACAAGTAAGTTTTTATTTCAGTTTAAAAAAAAAAATTTTTTTTAATTTAATATTTTTCTTTTCTTTATTACATTTTCAATGAATTTTTTTCTTGGATAAAGAAAAAAAGCTTTTATTTCATGCATCATTTAAAATTAATTATATATACTAGATTTATTGTAAATAAGTAAAAGCAAAAAAATTTATATTAAAATCTTCAAATTCATATAAAAAGAAGTTGCCACATTACGATATGGTAATCAAAATTAATTTAAATAAAAAAAACCAGCGAATAATAACACGCAGGTGAATAACTAATAGTACAAAAAAAAAGAAGTAAGTAACAAAAATTTTTGCAGTATTGAAAAATATTTCTCTTACTTTCTAAAAATACCGAAATGTCCCGCCTATGGAATATTAAAGAATCATTACTAATCGGAAATTTTTACTTGTTGAAATAGTTCTTTATTATTGAAATATAAAATTAGAATTTTCCATGATTCATGTTAAATGTAAAAAAATTGTCAAAATAAATATTAAATTTTATAAAAGTAGTTTACAATTTAGGGACAAAATGCGACAAATCGAAATTTTGATAGAAATTATACTAAAAATCAAAAAAAAAAAAAACATACGAAACGAAATATTTGTTTGGTTCTATAAAAAATTTGGTTCAAACGACCAAATTCTTTCTTCGATCAAAAAATTTTAACTGAACTAAACATTTATTTAAATCAAAAAAATATTTATTAAAATATTATTTAAATAACTTTAAATAACAATTTAACTATTATTTTAAATAAAATTTAAATCATATTTTAAATAAAATTTAAATCACATTTTAAATAAAATTTAAATCACATTTTAAATAAAATTTAAATCACATTTTAAATAAAATTTAAATCACATTTTAAATAAAATTTAAATCATATTTTAAATAATATTAAAATAAAATATTTTTAAAGCAAATAAATATTTGTTTACGGGTCTATACAACAAAATAGAAAATTTGATTTAAAAAGATATTTTTTCCTCAGTGATGATCTACTTTTATAAAATTTGATATATTTTTTTCGTGTAGATTTTTCCTGAAAACTTTTAGTTTTAAAAAAGTTGGAAAGTTTAAGTTTTTAAGTTTAATTTAAAAAGTAATAATTCTTCGATATTTTTACGAAATTACCTAAAAGTTATCAATATGTTAGAAGATTTTGAACAAAAACATATTGTTAAATTTGTCAAGTTTTTGGGTAATCGGCATATGCCGGTGAAACCCTCAGAGAAAACATGACATTTCGCTTAGCTCATACACTAGAGTAGGTGTACTTTCTGACGTTCATTTTAATTCAAAACCTTTTAACCTAGATAAATTCAAACAATATCAGTAGTCGAAATACAATTTTGCATTTATTCCAAATCTTGTTTTTAAATTCGCGAAACTTTGTGTACGACACTACGTAATATTAAAATAAATCCTAAACATGGTTTTAAATTCGAAAAAACGTCCTAAAATTTCTCTCCTAATTCGAATTAGTAAAATTTTCAACTAATTTGAATAAAATGACTGAATTTTCGCTTTTAAATTAGTTAAAATTTACTAATAAATTAGTAGAATTTTTGAAAAATATTTACTACTAACAATTTGAGTAGTAGAAATTTCTTTTACCATTTATTAGTAAAATTAAACACTCAATATAATTTTTAGGTGCAAAAATATTTCAGAAAAATTTAATTGTTTCATTTTTCCAAAAAATTCTTTCCAAATATTATATAAAATATTTCTGAAATATTCTAGCGAGGAATATATTCCAGATAAGAAAAATTTTTTTTAATCCCTCTGTAAAGAATATAAATATAAAATATATTTCTTAAGAATGTTCTCTATATTTTTAAATGAAAGTATGTAAGTGGAATTTCGCGTGCTACTGGTAAGGATTTTTAAAAATTACAAAATAAATATTTCATTCTTTCACGAGAAAAAGCATTATATTGAAAAACTTTTCGAAACATTTGAAAAGCTTTTTTCCAGAATATTATAAAAGTTTATCCAGTTGAAAAAATTACACGGAAATCATTTCGTAAAACAAAGAAGAAAAAAATAAACTATAATCGCCTTTGTGCGCAAGAGATTTTCTTTTTTCTCATAAAAGAATAATAATTTCAGCGCAAACAATTAATTAATGTTAATAAATCATTATTATTATTTAATAACAATTATTCATTAATTACTATAGAGATTATTAATTAATGATAATAAATAATTAAAATTAAATATCTAATAATCTCTTGTAATAAATTAATAATTAATATTTTATTAATTTATGCTAATTAATAATGGCCAAATGATTGAATTAAACTAATTGCAAATAATTATTATTAACTAATAATTGATTTTTATTAACTAATAATTGATTATTATTAAACTAATAATACCTAGTAATTAATTAATAATTAATATTTTATTATTTTACGCTAATTAACAATGAGCGAATAACTGAATTAAAACTAAATTAATTAAAACTTGAGAAGTTAAGTAATATAATTAATATTGCATAATTTTCTTTTGGCAGATAGAGGAAAAGTTTCAAACACAGAACCGGAACTCGACGTTCCATGTGCTGATATTGATCCCAATGGAACGCTCATCTTCCAAAATTGTTCCTTCATTCACAGAAACAACACGAATGAGAAAAGATCTCAACAGTGTAAAAGTTTATTCACCCCTATAAAATTCTGGGGTGCTTCAATTGTTGTGTTTGCCTCGTTTATTTACATTTTCCCATATTCGATCGTTGTCGTTTTATATTGCATAATGCCCGATCTTCGTAGAAAAGTTTTCGACAAATGTGTCATGTGTTTTTGTCTCTCTCAAGTTGGCACAGCAGCTGTTTTAGGTACATTTGGCTATTTTATCCTCTATCACAATCAAATAATAGCCACAATTTGCTATTCAATTGTTGGATTATTTCTCATGTTTTTGACAATATCATCAGTTCTTTGGATGTTTATAATGTGCTTTGACGTAACATTGACAATAACACGATTTAGATGGGCGCCAGCAACAAACAATTCAATGGATAAAAATCGAAAATTTCGCACCTATTATATTTGGGTTTATTCAGGTAGTTTAATACCAACGGGTTTTGCAAGTTTTTTCGAATTAGTGCCAGCGGTGCCAAAAAATTCTCCACTGAGACCAAATTTCAATAATTTTGATGACACAAATTTTGCCGTCATTGGCTATGTCACATTAATACCGGCCATTGTATTTTTGGCAAATAATTTTCTATTTATTTACACATCGTGGAGAATGTTTCAAATTCAAAAATCAACGAGCATTGCCACTGAGAATCGTGCCAAGAAAAGTTATATTACATATTTGAAATTATATTTTTTAATGGATGCACCATGGTTGACTGGTACACTTGCTGCAATTTATCCAGATTTGTGGATATTGAAATTATTCCGAATGGTACATCCAATTTTATTGTTGATGGCAATTTTACCGAGGAAAATGGTAATCAACATTTTTAAATGCAACAATAAAAAGAAAAAAGAAACAAACACGGAAAAAGGTGAAAACAATGTGAAAAAAGAAAATACAGCAATTCCGACTAAACTCAAAGTGTAGTCAATAGAGATTAAAAATTTGGACGCATGAATATTCCACAAATCTTATTTGACATAACATTCATTTGACATAACATTCATTTAACATAATTTCCATTTGACACAAAAATCACTTGAAATAAATTTCAATTGATATAAATTTAATTTGACATAAAATTCATTTGATATCAATTTCATTTGACATGAAATTTCTTTAACATAAAATTATTTAACATAAATCTCATTTGACATGAAATTTCTTTAACATAAAATTATTTAACATATAAATTTCATTTGACATGAAATTAACTTGCCAGAATTTTCATTTGCCATGAAATTTATTTGACATAAATGTCATTCGACATAAAATTCATTTAACATAAATTTCATTTGACATAAATTTATTTGAAAATAAATTTATTATTTATTTAAATTTATGAACTTTATGCCAAATGATTTTTATTTTAAATGAAATTTATGTTAAATAATTTTATGTCAAAGAAATTTATATCAAAGAAATTTTATGTCAAATGAAATTTATAACGAATGAATTTTACGTCAATTGAAATTTATGTCAAATGCACTCTATGTCAAATAGGATTTGTGGAATATTCATAAAATTACGGTTTTAAAAATAACCCTTTAATTTCATATCTCTGTCATGATCAATATTTTATCGTAGAGTTTCTCCATATATAAAAGAAAACTGAAACATTTAATAAAATAGAGTATTGATCATAAGAAAGATATTCTGAATAAATGATGTATAAAAATAAGCATTCACCATCCGAAGAACGAATGCCATTTTTTTAAGACTGATGTACATGTAAATATGAAATATTTTTTATATCCGAATTCTTTGCAAATGTATTAACATTCATGTGAGATCATATATCACTCCATTATATTGATATAAAAATATTGTTTTCACGTTAAAAAAAAAATAGGGGAGACCGGGGCGTAAAAGCTAAGGGGTGTAATGAATAATTGTAATTTATTTAAAAGTCCTAAGTCGAAATAATTTCACTCCCCACTCAAGTTAATGTACTTGGTGTACTGCAAGTTTGTAGCAAGTTTCATTGATATTCATTCACAATTGTAGAAAATATAGTAGAAAAACTAATTTTGACACACCAAAGTAAATTTTAAACATTTTAATTATTTGTTATATTTTTTTCAAAAATAACTTTAAAAAATCAATCAATATCACGTTTTGAGCTCGAAACATTTATTTTTAAGGGACAATAGGAGATTTTTGATTAACACTTACTGTATTGATAAAAAATATCAAAATATTCGACAAGTACTCCCGGGACGTAATGGCTAGTATTGCCAGGGGCGTGATGGCTAGTGCATTTCTTATACGGATTATTGTAAAAAAAATAATTTTGCTTTGAAAACTATTTC
>JUFY01029234.1:17122-27323 GCA_001855655.1 Leptopilina clavipes | reverse complement strand
AAATAAAATTTATTTGATACAAATAAATATTTATTTGATAATAGTCAAGTAATTCATTATTTGAATCAAATAAATTTTTTTTTCAGTGTATGAATATTTCTAATAAATATAAGTTGTCTTAATGTAGAAATTCGGTTTTTGTCAGTCAATGTAAGGGAATTATTTAACCTAAAAAAAATTTCCAAACTTAAAAATTTTTTAAATTGATAAAAAAGTAATTTCAAGTTCAAAAATTTGAATCGGATGTCTTGAACCGATTAATCGGATGTCCGGATAATTGGAATTCGGTTAATTGCGATGGAATTCCACTGTAGGTAAAAAGTCAGTTAAAAATTTTATTAGTTCGCTGATTTAGTCCAAGGAAATATTGCAATTATTTAGACAAAAGACATCAATTACTAATCAATTGTAGTTAATTTTTACTTGGACAAAGAATTACACTTTGTGTTATATTTACTGCTTATCGAAATAAGATCACGAGAGTAAATAAATAATGGCATAAATTATTGATTATGTAATGCCACGCCCAACTAGCAAAGAACACAGTTATAGATATATAATAAATAAACCTAACTAAAATTTGATTGTAACACGACTTTCTAATTGTTATTAGGAATGCATTTAGCGAAAAAAGAGTTTATTTTTTCAACATTGCGATTAATTTTATCCCAAAATTTTAACTTTGCAAGTAAAAGTAATTAATAATTTTGAATTATTTTTAGTCTTAAGAATTCATATATGAATTCTTAAAACTAAAAATAATTATAAATAATTATTAATAATTATTAAATATACGTGGGATAAAAAGAGTATGAGTGCGATGGATAGAATAAAAATGAACCAATAATAAAAGCAGTAGACCTCGTTATCAAAAATGATAAGCATCCCGCTCTTCCTAATATAATTTATTCCGCGCATTAATTGTATGATAGTGTATAAATAATAAATATTACATCCCATTAATTATTCCTTTAGATTCGTTGTTATTAGCCGAGTAATTGGCTTAATTAAGTAATTGCATTTATATGAAAATTTATAGAATTTTAAAGACTCACTTTATCACGTTTGTGTTGAACAAATAGTTCAAATCCACTTTCGCCATAAATTTTATTTGTTTGTCTTAAATAAACTTCCTATGAATTTTGATATATATTTTCCTTGAAAATTAATATATAAATAATTGTTTTCAATGGGTTGGGTAATTTCTGTAGATCGAGATTTTTATTATAGATTAGTATTTGAGATCATTTTTGAGCGCTTTTGTGATAAAATGTAATTACAGTCCGCGGGTATAATGTGTTGCGATTTGAGACACTTTTCGGGCGCATCGACGAAATATGGGGTTTGCGGCGGGCATTCAGGTAAATTGTTATATGCTCTACTGTGTTTCCTATTAAAAGATGATTAAGGATAATTGTCCAGTGCTACGGTCGCCTTGATAACTAATACAAGTGCTATCGTTTCCTGCCGGTAAATTCGATCGCATATGAATCATTAACGATAAAGTGTACGGCAATCTGAATAATTACTATCATTATTATCTTAACATGATTCATAAACTTAGTCATTATAATTTCAAATTACAACTCTGCGCCCTTCAAGACTGCGCGTACATCATGAATTTACATGCCCAATTACATAAAATGCAAAATTATATTATTTGTTTAATTTACTTTAAATAACGAATTAAATTTGTTTAATGTTTACTAAAGTTAAAAAAGGCGCCATGTTTTCGTGCGGAGAAGAGAGAAGAAGAGAGAAGATCCATTTTGGAAGTGAGAATCGATATACTTGCCCTTAAAAAAATGAGTTTGAAACCGTGTTCTCCAATGGGTACCAAAGAATAATCAACAAATGGTCCCGAAGAGGATGGTCATGGATGCTGGAAATTCTCCACCCCATGAAGAACCCATAACGAATCCCCATAATCTTATGGGGGGACCAACCTTCCAACGGGATTTCACTCTTCTCTTGGTGGATTTTCTCACCTCGTGTGTCGTCGAATCGTTGGTCCAGGTTCTCCAGTGAAGTCGAGCCTACAACCAATCCGAACTGATGATCTCTGGTCCAGAGTACAACCTCCTTTCTCTCAGAACTAGTACCACCTCTACTTGACTAAACCGCAGTAGATCTCATTATTATGTAGATACATAAGGGCAGTGGTTCCGCCCCTTTCCGATAAGAAAGTTATGCTTCATTATTTCTTCGGAATCATTAAGCGAGACAAACTCCTCCTTGCCTCGAACACCCACTTACTGGCGCCTCTCTCCTCACTATCGTCTTCCATCTCGAACTAATCTTGCAGAAGAGCAAGAAGAATTCCCTCTTGTACCTCTTCGCTGTCTCGCTCTTTCTACATTAGAATATTCTTTTATTTTTCCTCTCTCTCTCTCTCTCTCCTCTCTGTTCAATCCCCTACTACTTGTCCTCCCCCTCCTTGTGGCTGCTCTTCTTTCTCTCTTGCTCGATACCTCTTTTTAAATCCGTATTACAGTGCAGTGCTGCCATCTGCTATTTGCTGCAACTAAACGTTTTTAATGCGACGGTCACTGCCTTCATTATTCTTCACTGTTTGCCACTTTATTTTTATCTGTTTTTATCAAATTTTTTACTTTTCAGTATAACAGAAGTAAACAGAAGTAGGAAAAGTAAACTTTTTAAAGAGAAATTAGGTCCTAAAGTGGTGGAGATTTGCACCAGTTTATAAATAATTCAAATATTCATTATTAGCATTTTTGTAATTGAACTAAATGTATAGTTTAAGTTAAGATGCAGTATTATAAAAACGCTGTGATATCAACTTTGATTGATACAGTACTCACTGAAAAGGAATTTTACTAGTTGGAGGAAAGTTATTCTTTAAAAAAGTAAAAGTGGATTCTTGCATATTCTACACTTTTCGTGTGTTAAATTTTTTTAAGAATGCTGTTAAAATATTCCGCATGTATTATTTCTGCTTTTAAACAACTGTATTTTATACCTAACAAATGTAATGGAGTTTTTTCAAACTGAAAATTATTTTCCTTTTATCGACATTTTTCCCAGAATGTGAAAAATTGTATTATTGTGTAAAATAATAGTTTACGTCTCATTAATATTCATCATCTAATTTCACCATCAGCGAAAAACGATATTCTAAATTTAAGAATTATAATCTTGACATATCCTACTTGAAAATATAATTTCTATGTACTTTATTTTTAAAAAATAAGAATATTTCTGAATCTAAGAACTGTTTTTTTAAGGAATTATTATATTCTTACTTTAAGAATTAAATACGTGGAATATATTTTAAGTGCCAAAATTATATTCTTAAATTTAGAATATCGTTTGCGATTATCAAAATTTCTTCAATTTTTATAGAATTGAAGGGTCAATAAGTCCAAAATTCGCTCATATTATTTTCATCATCTAAAGTTTAATGACATTATTGCAAATTTAAATCAATTTCTTCTGGAAATTATTCTTACTCTCTAAATTTGAATTAGTAAAAATTTTAACTAATTTGAATTAGTGACTCAGTTTTTGCTTTCGAATTAATTAAATTTGACTAATAAATACTAAAAAAAATTTTTTCTACTAATTTATTAGTAAATTTTAACTAATTCAAAAGCAAAAAGTGAGTCACTAATTCAAATTAGTTAAAATTTTTACTAATTCAGATTTAGAGAGTAAAATTTAATTAAAATTAATTTTTTCCATTTATGAATTAACTGAAACGAATATTAAATTTTCAAATCAGTTATAGTTATACTGGGTGACAATTGATTGCTGTAATTGTAGGCATTTATTGATGGTATTGGTAAAATGAAACAATGATGGTAATTACAGACGATCCTGATAGTTACAATCAAGGGTGAATTCCAATGACAGTAATTACAATTGATTGTAGAGATCGGTAATCGGTGGAAATTACAAATGTTTGCAGTTAGTTACACTTTATAGTGTAGTAAAAAAGTAGTTAGTAAAAAAGTTACGTTCATACTTTGATGATAGTTTCTATTAATACCAGAAAATAATCTATATATAAAACTAAATCATTGTCCAGGTGATGAAATCACGCGAGAAAATTAAATCGTGAAAGTAATTTTAAACTGGAAATTTTAAACGTGGAAGTAAATTTAAACTTGGATTAAAAAATTAGTAAAAAAAATTTAGTAAAATTTTATTTAAATTTGTCTTCCGTCATGCGGTAATAAAAATGATTTTACTAATCAGTTAAATTTCATTGACTCTCTGCGAAAATATACCATGATTCAATAACACTAAGAAAAAAATTTGAGACAAGAAAAAATTGAGAATGTTTGAAGATAATGTAATTTTTCCCTGAGTGAACACACCTTTACTTGAACAGTACCTGTATAGGTGATTCAGTGAATATGGATGCGTTCTGTATAAAAGATATTCTTTTTGCTTGCTTCGATTCCCGTCTTGTTGAATAAGTATAGGAATCATCGACTTTATAACGTCGCCGTATCCGCAGTCATAATTATTCCGATGTAGATAGTGCAGGACGCGTAACTCGAGTGTTACCTTGCTTCCATATAGTCTAAAAAGTCACAAAGACTGATCACAAGTCCGATTGGCTTAGTGTAATGCCGGTCAACGGTAATAACGATAAATTGTCGGGGCGTAATGGCTCGCAAAGTCGTTCCTCTTCCTTTTTCATCAACACAATAATGAACTTAACTTGAATTTACATCCACTTTTTACCCTTAAATTAAGCCTTTTTTGTACCGTTTTGTTTCTGAAAAATTTTCAATATAGTTTCAAAGATGAATAAGATGAATAATAAAAAGATGAATAAAAGAAAGATGAGTTTCAAAAATATCTCAGTACATTTTTCGATTGAAAAAGTTACTTTTGTTGAAGTGTGGAAAACTTTTCTTGCAAGAAGGACTTCTTTCATATAAACAAATAAAATAATTTTAACAAATAAAACGATTTTGAATTTTTCCATATATCTATTTTAACTTATTGAGAAAAAGAGAAGTGATGACAAGTTTACAATATGTTTTTAACGGGGGGGAAAAAATAAACACCTGTTGAAATTTTGTATTACAGACAATTTGAAGTGTATTTTTTTAATTATAAAAACAACAGATGCAACATAAAATATTATATGCTTTTACAGATATACATTTATATACACACTACAAGCAGACTCACTTTGCCTATGGCTTAGCGACTTGTTCAACATCTCATGGGCATGTTTTGGTCGACTTATGAATTTATTGGGGGCCATTCATTAGACATTAGGGCCGAGATAGCATATAGGAAAAAGGAACACACCCTTCGGGACTGAACCCCCTACCTTTAATTATATGCACTGATGGTACATTACTTATCTAGTCATCTCGAACAAGGTCAACTTTGTACCCGCAGAAGATATTTCAGTTTACGGAAAATTTATTCCTAATATAGCGAAATTCATCCTTTCAAAATGTTGTTGGACAAAATGTTGTTCAAAATGTTGTATAAGCAATATTTATCCGTTAACTTTAGACATCCTGTAATTACAAATTGATCACAAGGTTCATATTTTACCCCAATTTGCCCTAAAATAGGGCTCTTGCAGATTAATAATGTCTTGATCGATAAGGAATTTGGTCGTTAACCAAATGTTTGATGGGAGTAGACAAATATTTTGATTTTCTTCTTTCTTAAAATTCCATTTTCTTTTTATTTTTAATAAATTCATCTCGAGGTTCTTTCTCTATTTTTCTTCGAGTATAACTTCCTTTGGTCTAGATGGATTTTTTCTTTTCATTCCACTCGGCAATGACAGACCTCTCGAGTTCTAATCCCTTGTTTGTTTTACGACTCAAGCTGCTTGTAGGAATTAAATAGTTCGAAAAATGGTAAAAACTTGTGAGAATTTTCTTTTAGGTCACGAAAATCTAACTGTAGCCGACTAACATACTTTGGAAAACTTCATATTCCAAAAAGTTGTTCAACAAAAACAACTTCATATTGATTCGTTGCAAATAGTTTCTCCATTTTTTCGTTTGCTACTTTCCATTTTTCATTAGTCTTAGTTTCTTTATTCTTCGTTTTCTTCTTCTTCTTCTTCATCCTTGTCAGTTCATCATCAATTGAAGGCCTGGTCTCAGTGTTAGAAATAATAGCTAAACAGCGACACCTCATTCGCAGTCTCTTTTTGTACATAACTGTTGGAGAGAATGATGCTGGGAAGGATCATCGCGTGCTTTGGTTGCTCCGCTGGAAAGGATGAATGAATCACATTCGAGCGTGTTTCGTTCAATGGCCAACACACATTACCAAACGGAATATTCCCGCCATATTTCAAATCCAAAGTCTCATTTGTTATACTCGTTAAACCATTTGTTATATTTTCTGGTTTCATTACATCGAATCCACTTGTTTTCCCCCTGATGGAAAATCTGCAATAGTTGTGAATTTTGGATTTTTCAGTATCTGATGTATGTAGTATTGGAGTAATGGAATTTCCTGATGAAAACGGAAATTCTTCTTCCTGTTTGAGATAAAGACATCGTATTTCAACATGTTCGTAAATAATCCGCGTTATGATTTTATTACGGACCAGGAGAGAATGCATGGTCGGCACATTAAATTAAGTCAGCTTTTACGAGTCTGGAAATGAACCTACCTCTGTACGCGATGCTATAAAGCGCCATATCACATACGACCACCAGCCACGAAGCCTACCATCATCCATATAGCAGAAATCCGCCTACAATACTTTATGTGTGTGTAGAGATTCTCTCACACTATTCAAATTTTCAATGTGAGATGACGCATTGTAGCATCGACATCCTGCTGAAGTGTGACAGGAACATTAATTGCAGTTTAGTGCAGGTTCACCGGATACTAGAAACCTCCTAGTTATAGATAAGCCAGTTTCGCCACATCTAAAAAGTGAGTCGCAGTCATAAACGTAAACAGCTTTTTCAAAATTACCTTATTCTTATAACCAAACGTATAATATTGGAGGAAGGAAAAATATTGTCTAAAAATGAAAATAATTTTATCAAGAAAGCGAAATTATATTCTGTGAAACCAGCTTCTCAATTACATACAACGGAAATACTGATGGTCAATTCTCCAACTTAGGAATAATTAGGGAGCCAAGATCGATGTCCCGGGTCGAAAAACCAGGACCGATACGATCGCAGGAAGCTGAATGGAGCCCCATTGAGCGTCAAGCTACACTATCAACATTAGTTAGGCTAGGTCCAACCTAACTTCTCTCTTCTCGTGCGTTTCAAGACCCTTGTCTTCTGAGAAATCCGGCGTCCTTTCCGGGACGAATTCCGAGATAAAAAGGGTCTTGAATGAATCAAGGTCAACGTCGTCCACACATTTTCACGTGTAGAGGTGAGAGGCAAACTTATTCATAATTATGGCACAGTTGACATGATTCCAGACAACATTCGATACAGTGGGAGGATGAAGATGTAGAGATACAGTCACTACTCTCCGTAATGACTTGAAAAAATTTTAATTCTTCAGATTGTCGCATTTTTTGTCAGAAAGTAGCAATTTGAAACAAGTTTCTGTGATTGAAATAAGAATGGAATCTAAGAAACTGATGAATTGTAACAGAAAGCGGAACGTGAAGGTCGCATTGTAATTAGAGATAAAGATTACAAACGATGCATTGAGTGCTGACTGATGATGAAATAGGCGACATAAGTAATGAAAACAATGATTGGTATGTGACGAGGGCCATTCTTAGTGCCCGCGGTACCAACTCTCGACGGAGGTAAATAATATATTTAATATAAGGAGTAATGGTACGGTGGTTGGCAGGACACCAGGAGGTAATGGATGCTCAAGATTGCTGGAAGTGACGTCTCTCGCTGTTGCGTGGCCATTCGTGCTTAAATTCCTGGTTCCTTCGAGAAGGCCCCCCGTTGTCCATGCTCGCTGTCACCACCCCCCGCCAAGACCCCCACAAAACTCAAGGTATGCCTATTTTACCTCTACTTTTACATACCCCCAGAGACCCTGTATATCTAAAACTGCAACTAAACTGCAACTTTGACCAACAGAAAATACAGATATAGAAGCACACATGTACATTCTGTATAACGTACTTTTTCCATATATATATGTATATTTATATCTTCCTCCCAAATGTCGCCTTTCGCCTATTGCAGCAAATAACGGATTAAAACCACTTCTTTATAGCCAGCAACTTAATCGGCGCTTGTCATAAATCACGAATAAATCATAAATTCACGAATCTAAAGAGATAAACTTGAGGCATTAATCATGCACGCCTTTCAGGATATTTAGTATATGTATATATTCAAGATATGTGACTCGAGTTTGTAATTGGAGTGAAATATATCACATATGTACCAATTTGAAAGCACTGTCTTCCTTTTTATTGGCTGAAAATTTTGTTATTGACTGAGATCGGTTACAATTTCGAGAGGTCGAAAATTGATGAACGCGGCTAATGTACAAGTCGCTGGACCACCCATATATCTCCTACTCTATTTTCTTTTTCCATCAGTCCGAAGATGAATAACAATTCGAGTGAAAATAGAAAGGATGATGAGAAATGTTCCATATAGTTGTTTCATTTTTACTTTTTCTTTCCGAGATTTATTACTGCTGGGTTCAATTTTACAAATGCACCCAGAGAAAAAAATTTATTTGAAACAACCAAATTTTGGTTATTTAATCCAAAAAGTAAATGCACTGCTTTAACCAAATATTTCCTTCCATGAAAAATTTACAATGATTCAAATGACCAAATTCTTTCATGTTTGGAAAAATTGATTAAACTGAACCAAACATTTATTAGAATCAAATAAATATTTGTTTAGATTAAACAAACTATTTGAAATAACCTAAAACTGGCCTCTACAACATGCAAAATAGTGAATTTGATTCAACCTGTATAATTTGTCCCTGACTGTATCTTGATAAGAGAGTCAAAATCATTAGCAGTCTACACGAGTTTAATTTCTCAATAGATAACTTTATTGAAAGTATAATTTCGAAACGTAGGAAAACAAAGTTGATGGAATTAGCAAGACAATGGATCATCAACATATATTGAAATTGTGCTGGAACTTTAGAAAATCAAGTTGTCGGATGAAGCTGAATGTTTGTTATTGAAATGTTATCAAAGACAAAGTCTTGATTGAAATGCTCTCGACGTTCCTCGATGACATTAACATCTCATGAACAATGACATCATCCAAATGATGATGTTTAGAAGCTAGTCTCAACAATGCGATGACAAATTTGACTATATAGAAGAAAAGAATCCCTTCTCTCGAAAGAATTAACAAAGTTTTACCAATTGAAATAAAATTCTTATCCAGTTTGCCACGGGTCAAGGAAATCAGGGAAAAAAATTATTCTCTTTTTTTTATTATTAGAAATCTCTTGAAATTTTTCCATCAAGGGAAAAATTAAGTCTCATCACGGAAAATCAAAATCAAATTTTTGTGGCAAGACTTATTATATTTCAGTTTCTTTTTTTTTGAACATTTTTAAAAACTTTAATTACTCTCTAAATTTGAATTAGTAAAAATTTTAACTAATTTGAATTAGTGACTCACTTTTTGCTTTCGAATTAGTTAAATTTTACTAATAAACAGTAAAAAAAAATTTTCTACTAATTTATTAGTAAATTTTAACTAATTCAAAAGCAAAAAGTGAGTCACTAATTCAAATTAGTTAAAATTTTTACTAATTCAGATTTAGAGAGTAAAAATTTGTTTCTTACTCATGAAAATTTTACATATTAATCTAAAATATTAATTAATCTTAATATTAATCTTTTGTTTCAGATGCTGAATTTGTCCACAAGTCCTTTTTCAAGTAAGTGTTTTTGTTATTATAAATAAGTATATTGAATGCAAGGGGAAAACTTAATATTTAAGCAAAGAGAAACCATAATTGTTTCATTCTCAATTTGAAAGAAAATCAAGTGAAGGTAAATTGAAAAAATTACCGATGGACTAAACTTGCAAAAGTAAAACACACCTGATAATAAAATGTCGCTAAACACCAGAGCGACGTCTCAGTACTGTTCAACCGCAAGTTGAGAATTTGTTTAAGAGCATAAAAGCTGAGTAAACGAGGCCCCGTCTGAGTAATAAAATCGGCCTGAATTTAATTACACGCTGTTATCTCAATGGAAATCTAGCTCCTTTATCGCCTCCGCTCTTCCGTCTCTTTTTTTTTTTTTTTT
>JUFY01029234.1:0-17081 GCA_001855655.1 Leptopilina clavipes | reverse complement strand
CCTACTGTAAAATTTTTAATGTCTTAAATTATTTTTCAGTCGAACATACGCCGAGTTTTACAGCCTCGTAAAAGTTATAAACATGAATAATTAAAAAAAATTTAAAGGACTTGTAAAGCAATTGGTTGCTCATTTTCATCCTCATTTATCTAATGTAATTTTATTGTAAATCGGCTTGTAATGTTTTAATCGCGAAGAAACTCGGAGGTACTTTCATTTTTGCATCATATATTTAATTCGAGTTTGTTAATTTCTGTAAATTTTTTTGCCTGTGTCTTATCAGTTGAGCCGCCGGAAAGTAAAACAACACAAAAAATTTGTTTTATTTTCGTTGGCCTGTAATATTTACAAAGTCAATGTTTCAAAAATAGAGTTTAGCCAAATTTATCTTTTGAAAACGGAAAAAAAAATTAAACTGAACATTGTATTTTGCACATCGATTTTTCAGGCAACAAGGACCAAACAAATTTTATGTGTTTTTTTCCGGCGGCGCAGTTGATGAAAATTTAAGTCAAGGAACATCTTCTATGAGGTTTTTTTAAAATTCTTTTTTTTCTTACATTCTCATTTTAAAGCAGGTTTGCTTGGCTTGTTAAAGGGTGGATGTTTATACTGTTCGTCGCCCACGTCAGAGATAAGAGACTAGTTGTTCTGATTGGTAGAAAAAATGACCAACAAAGACATAGACGAAGCTAATTAAGGATTTTACTGGGCGGACATGATAATTTTATATATACTATAGAGAGGTGAAAAATTCCATCCTCTCCTTTTTGCGCAAAATAATCGACTATAATTGAAATAAAAATGAAAATATGAGAATAGGTCGTTTCGAATATTTTTGACCGCGCATCGTCCTCGTAAAGTGGTAAATAATCGTCGGGGACAAAAAGCAGCAATAAAATGTGTCGCCAGAACTGGTAACGAGCCGAATGGCGGACCACCCAAAGGCATCTCGAATCTCTCCTCGCACCTCCGTTAATCTCACCATAAGCGTTAATTTAATTAAACGCTTCCTGCGTCCTGTGTCGGGATGCGTTCATTTCTGCAGGTCCTTTTTTGCGAAAAAAGATAGCGGCGCCGATGCCATACGCCTCATCTCCATCTGGCAAATCTTTCGACTATAATGAGCGTTAATTAAACGCTACTGTGTGTGCCAATGTTGACCTTTCCGCAACTTGTAGGCGGGAGACATTTCTATATTGCAAACGCGATTCTATTTATGTTTATACTTTTATCTCAAGGTCCAACGGAGAATGTTATACATTCGCGAGTAAAAGTTGCCCCTGGCTAACTTGGAATCAAAGAGAAGAATAATTTTTATACAATTTTTTTTTTAATGCTGTTAAGAAGAATATGCATTAAGAAAATGATTTATGCCTTGAGGTGAATCTTGAAATACAAGAGGGGAGTGTGGCATTTTAAAATTTTGAATCAGCCGACTTGGAAGTTATAGATATCATATCGGAATGGAGAACTGCGAAGAGTGTATAAATTTGTAAAGCCAGGAGCTCTGGCCACTCAGGCAGAATGGCATTAACGGCCCGCAATCGCCACTAAAACACTAAAGTATTAATGTAAACATTCTAAAGAGATACTCCCACTCGATCTCCACTTTCACGCGCCAATCGAAACGAGTGTCACTTCGATACTGTTACATGCAACTACCGGTCTCTTCATCATAACAAAAAAAAAACACCTCAATGGAGATTACTAATAATTTCTCATTCCATAAAGATCATAAAAGATTTTTCAATTTTCATCAGAATTCAGTGTGGACAAAGAACGATCCCAATACATGAGGAGAGGAAATCATTATATAGCCCGGTCAAGTTGAACGACGACGATATGGTGCTGTGGTGACGGTGATAGTGGTGGTCGCGGCTGTGGCGGTGGTGGTAAGTATGGTTCTCCTGGAGCGGGTGTCATCATTTATCTCGCACCGGAGATCGGGCCCGCCGATACAGCGGGACGTTTTAATGGCCGAACCATGTTGGAATTAACCAAAACAAAGACGAAGCATCAATTAGGCGACTTTTTCTTCCACTTCTCTTTCTCTCATCGTCGTCGACCTCGTCCTCCAAGAAAAGAGAGGGACGCAAAAAAAAAGGAGAAAAAAGAACAACCACGAGAAAGACTGGAATGGAAATAGCGAAACGAGAAGGACGGAACACGAAAAGAGAAACAAGAAACAAGAGAAAGAGCTATTGGCGATTTAAGTCGCGTTTTTCTCGTAACACCATACTGAATTTTTCGACTCTCGTGCTGCAAACTTCGACACCTTCCCGCCTTCCAAGTTCGGGACCCTTTGGCGCCCAGGTAGCAGCATTGTCGCAGATAATGGCTAATAAATTGCGACCACCGCAAACTCCGCCGTGTCATACAGAGATTACAGAAATTCAAATCGAAATAAGGATCCGAGCATCATTGTCCCTGTCTGAGAAATGAAATCACTCATCAATATACATAATTATTCTCTGGAAGAGGATTATTATTACTGGAGAGAATTATTATTTATATTGCATCATCAAATGGTCCATAACGAATAAGGGTTGTAAGATTCACAACTGGAGAGTGTATAAATGTTGTAGGGGGAAAAAAACCGTTGACATTCCAAGAGGGGTTTCTTTCGTCGTGCCACTCGAGGAGAAGTATAGGCAGAGAGGTCCAGTTTGGACCAGGTTCTCCGGACACTCACAGCATCCGGTGATATTTCAAACTGGGGTCCAGACAACCTCCTCGGTAGAAACAAACAAATCACTGGGCGTATATTACACGATATACAAAATATATCGTATTTTGGCACGAGGCCCCGGGAAAAACACAGCACGAAAAGAAACAAATTTTTTCCAGGAAGCAACTCTCACCAGTGCCTATTTCCAAATTCACAAATCAATAAAAAAACCCGGAAAAAATTTCGTATTTTCGTAATTTTATTCCCCAAATTGAAAATGAGTATTCACGGCCCTGAGAATACTTGCCACTTAGTCCGAGAGGTGGCACTTCACATCGTCAGTATTAGAAGTATTCAGAGGGCTTTAAATCTGGCGATTCGTCAGTGATCGAGGTTTCCCTCTTGTTTGTTAATAAACATATGAAAAAAAATGTGTAAACGTTTGATGGAAGTTAATAAAAGGTATAAAGGCACAAATAGGAGATGAATGGAGGAGATAATCCGAAGTTGTCTCTTTGGTAAAAGAGTGTGATATAAACTTCTGTTGGAGCTAGAAGTCATATAATTCAGCATGTGGGTTTATCCGAGCGTCGCATTAATGTAAGATAGGTTTGATAAGTTGTGGTTGTGTGTTTCTTCGGACGGTGGTCCTTGAGGTGAACATATAGTCGACACAGGACGTTCCTGAGATGTCGACGTGACACCTGGTTTTCTGTCTAATGGTGCCGCGCGCATTACCTCATCACAACTCAGAATGGCGATTTATCACCACAGCTCGATTTGGCCTGATGTCCTCTCCTCCAACATGCGGCATAGAAAGCCGTCATTATTTTAGAATAATCTAAAACCGATGGTGATTAGTGGAGGCGAACCGGCGTCATCTGCGTATAAAGGCTCATCGTTTATATCGCGAGAGAGAGAGAGAGAGACTGTTAGTTCGCGATTTGACGATGCCAAACCAAAGCGACGGCTCATTTCTCTACTATCCATCACTCATCACAATCAAATCGCCTTACTACAAAGAACCAATGATCGATGCTCGAAATTGTTTCATAAAACTTTATGTCAAACTGTATCTATTTTCGATAATGAAACATTTTTGGCGATACTGATATATTTTTATATATTCTAAAGCGGGAATATTCAACGTTTCTTTCCTTTATTGGGGACGGAAATAAAAGTGAAATTCCCCTGGCATGACTCTGATGATGCCAAATCTAACATTTTTTATGACTAATTTAATTACCCTTTTTTTCTAAAGATCTCTCCTATAAAACAAAGGAATGTTTGGTGCCTGGAGGCGATTATAAAAATTTTATCGTACACGAGTGTGTGTGGGAACGTGAAAAATTGTTTCTAAATTACTGGACATGAATGACTCAAGTTGGCGCCGCATGGTTAATTAATCATATATAGATTTTTTATGAGAGTCCTTTTCTTAAAGTTTATGAGCTGCAAAATAATTCGGGTGTGGCGATGACATGCCTATGGAACTTCCTCTTCGACCGGTTTTAGAATTCTCACGGATCTTCCAGATATTTCGAATTGATTTCGGAGAACATTCATATATATCTAACTTCGGCATCTTCTCTCTTTCTTTCATGATTTTCAAATCGCATTTTTTTCATACTTTTATTATAGATACAAAATCAAACTCTCAAAATATAAACTATACGCGCATATTAAAAGTCGAAATTTTGTTATTCAATTCAAAACATAAAGATTCGTTATATGATGATTAAATAAAAAATCTCATTGTGAAATACGAATAAAGGGAAAATATTCTTGCGAAATAAAAAAAAGAATTGCGTCTGAATAGCGCAAAATATTTCCAAATAGATAAGAATCTTGATAAAAGATTTTTTCGGTACAAGAAAAAAAAAAGCGCATCGTTTAAAAGAGGTAGAACTTGAGTTCATTGCCAAATCGGAACAAATTTCGTATTCCCACGGGCGGTCCAGGGGCGATAGAAGAAGAAGAAAAAAAAAGGAAGAAAAGAGAGGATATCGACAGAATTCGCCGCGAAGACAAAGAATCAGAAAAATCACAGGTGTGACTACGATTCTTTTTCTTGTTTTTGTGCGGAGTTTTAGATCTGAGGATCGGCAGGATCAAGGATTCAGCTTTTTGACCGAACTCACTCGTTACGCCATACATATATATAGTTTCTTAGGAACGTGTCACCGCAGCGAGGACTAGCCGCGTTTCTCGCTCGACGCGAGACCATCAATGGGTTGGCTGGCGTGAATGAACCAAACCAAGAATACCGCTCTCACGGTTTCCACCTGGATTCGGCACCAAGTTATCGCTCCTTCTTCACAAAGAAACGATAACTTTGCTCTCTGGCGAACTGGAGAACGTCGACACGTAAAATGTGTTCTTTTTCCTCTCGGCTTTCAATTTGAGAAAAAAAAAAGAAAAATTGACCACAGTCACAAATTGATAGTAAAAGAAAGAATAATAAAAATATGTCCAAGTATTTTCATAATTTAAAAGCATAAAATTCTATATTGAAAATATTTTTCAAGTTGGTAAAAAGAAAAAGATGTATTTAATATTTTAATGAAGAAACATTTTCATTTTTGAAAGGGAAAATATGAGAAAATAATTGCGGAATATTAATTTAACAAAGGAGACACTAATGTGGAAATAACTCATCGAAGAAAGGACCGCACGAGTCTCTAATCCTGTCAAAGCGTGTCTTGGCAACTAGTTCTTATTAAACGATCCTTTGTTTTTCCCTTGTCAAAATTTGAACTCTAAAAGCCAGAACAAGTGGCCTTGGACTAAAACGTCAGATGCCTGATGACATGGGAAATGGGAGACCTGCCCTTCGACCGAGGCCCTAAAATGGGCTCATCTTAAATCACGGATTTTCGAAAAGCGAAGAAACACCGAGAAAATATGTCAGTCGGTTTTCTACCAGTTTACGATAAGATAAAAACTAAGTCCTTGAAATGAAGAAAAAATCCCGCTTAACGTCACTGTCAGTTTTCTCCATTGCTCCTCAGGAACCCAAGGCACATATATAGATAGGGAAACTAGTTTCAAATAGGAAAAACATAAAATTAAGTTAAGTGTGTAATATATTTTTTTCAACCTGTTAAGTGATTTTAAACTTATCCTTCCATCGAGCCTCTTTTAAAACAACATTTTCTATATTAGTCACTGAAGATTTTCATTTTCACTGAAAAAAAGATTTATTTCTCTATTATTTATTTATTTTATTTATTTATTTTATTTATTTATCACTATTATATTCGATTCAAATTACTTGAGTCAACTAAATAGTATATTTGATTCAAATACAGAAATTATTATTTCAATTACAGTTTATTTGATCTAAATGAAAAAAATTATTTGGTTCAAGTAAATATCTATTTGATAATAAAAAATTAGGTTATTTGAGTCAAATAAATTTTTTTCAGTCTAATTTTTAGATAATAGAGTTTATTTATTTTTTAATAATAATATAAAAATGTCAGATATAGTAAATAGAATATTGCGGAAAAGAAAATATAATACTTCAGCGAGGGGAAAATTTTTACAGAGGAGCAAAAGACATAGTTATTGGAGATAATGAGTCCAGTAATGAATTTACTAAAGTTGATTAAGCTCAGAAGAGAATTATGGATCAGAAAATAATGAGGATAGTAACGAAAAGAACTGCAATGATGAAAAAGTAAGAAATATTAGGAAGAAATCGATAATTACTTGCCAAATCCCGCACTAATGAGCAGAGTTTTCTCAATTTTTCTTGCGAATTAGATTATCGATGACAAATGAAAATATGACAAAATATGACAATATTTGTAACATTACATGTTTGATATAAAAGACAAATTATAAATAAATTTATTTACTTAAAGAAAAATTAAAATGTAGAAAAAACTTAATGTCCCGAGTCAATTATGGAGAGATAATATATACCCACTCGAGAGATTTTCAAGCATATTCTAATCTCGAAAACTTGTTCATTTTTTACTTCGGAACTCCTGAGAACTCCTCTTATACATTTCAACCAAATAAATGTTCCCAGCTTTTGCGTTATTTAATTAGTTAATATAAAGAAGATACCAGATGCCAAAAATCAATTATATGTTTCGTTTTTTCGATTGTAAAACATCTTTATTGCCTGATAACTGATATGTATATATTTATATGCACAAGGACCAATAAGCTTTTATTTGCTTCAAGTTATCATCGCTGAGTAGTTTGTATACAAGACTTACGTCACTGGTATTATGTATATTGTATACCAACCATGAATTCAAAATTAAAAAAAAAAATATAATCTCAAAAAGATCAAGCACATTTTAGTGCGACTAAAAAAAATTATTGAAAATTTTGAAAAATGGAATTGAACTCAATGAATAAGAAATTGATTCAAGACTTGAACTCGATGACCTCTCGTTTGGAAAAAATTCAAACTTACAAGTCCAAGAATGAAATAGTGGTGGTAATTTAACGTAAAGTTAACGCGTTGATATCCCACGGTGAAGATGAACCGAGCTGTTGGTCCACCCGTGTCCCGTAGAGCCCCTTCCCCTCCAGATACATATCTCTCTTTATCTCTTGAACGTTATGAGGAGGATGTGTTATCCGCGTTGTGTGCTCTGCATATTAGTCACGCTGGAATACCAACTGCCGAGTCAAATTGAGTCTTTGCCATAAAATAAGCCATAAAGGGTCCTCAAGGTGATAGGGGAAGAAAATGCGCGTCACGGGGTGTGAACCCGTGGACATTCAAATTTATAGTAATTGTCCATTCCTGACAATTAATTAACAACGTGTGTACAATTACTTTCGTGAAATCTTCATTGCAAATATACTCTCTAACAAGTATTTGTCTTTCTGCTGGTGTCATGTGGTGTGTATGTCATAGAATAATTATTTCAAAAATTTTTTTAAGTTATATTAAAATTTATAATTTGAGAAATAATGACGATTTTTTCTTTCTATTACGCTTTGTGGGTAATAGCCTACTAACCTAGTATTTATTTGTATCAAATAAATTTTAATTCAAAGAAAAATTTTATTTGAGCCAAAAAAAATATTTTATTTGAGCCAAAGAAAAATTTTATTTGAGCCAAAAAAAATATTTTATTTGTGCTGAATAAAATTTTTATTTGTGCTAAATAAAATTTTTATTTGAAACAAATAAATAAATTAGTAGGCTCTGAGTCAAATATACTTTTATTTGACTCAAATAAATTACATTTGACTCAAATAAATTACATTTGACTCAAATAAATTACATTTGACTCAAATAAATTACATTTGACTCAAATAAATTACAATTTGACTCAAATAAATTACATTTGACTCAAATAAATTATATTTGAATCAAATAAATTTTTTTTTCAGTGTATCAAATAAATATTTACCTGAACCAAATAATTTTTATTAAAATCAAATAAACTCTAAGTGAAGTAATAATTTCTCTACTAGAATCAAATACCATTTAATTGACTCAAAATTTATTTGATACAAATAAATATTTATTTGATAATAGTCAAGTAATTTATTATTTGAATCGAATAAATGTTTTTTTCAGTGCATAGCATAAAAAAAAAACAGTACACTTAATTGTAAAATGATTTGTCACAAATTTTGTTAAATCCATGTTTTTGAATTAAGAATGAATTTTTAGAATTTTATTTCTTGATTTAAATTTGCTCATATTATTAAAAGAATATTTGAAGGTTAAATTATACGTTTGAAATATTGATAGTATATAAAATTTGTCAACTGTAGAAAGAGGATTAATGTTAATGCATAATCAGCCATGGTTAACGATATAAAGTTTTGTTTTGAAAAGTATTATTTAATTTACGTGTAGCGTGTTATTAATATCTTTGTGAAATTGACAGAGAGTTTATGAAAATGATAAAATATAGGCGTTGTATGTACATGTGTGCGCTGTTATGAGTACGAATTCACTGCAGTTATAATCCGAGAACACCGCTTGGTGGATATATCAATTTATAGGGAGTGAAACATATTTTACGCCTACTAGCGTGTAAATCCAATGTTGTCCCTTATTCTTCTTGGACTCCCGTTTGCACCTTTTTCAAGCCGCAAATCAATATAAATCCTCTCTTAAAACTGACCGCATCTTGATAAAATAAATTTTATACTCTATATTCAATTTATACCTACTTGAAAATATTAAATCTCTAAATTTGAATTAGTAAAAACTTTAAGTATAATTTGAATAAGTGGCGGAATTTTTGCTTTTGAATTATACTTAAATTTCACTTTAAAATGATCCAAAAGTTGTGAACGTTCAAATGAACGAATATTTTTTTTATATAAATATTTCCAAGAATTTTTAACTGCAGTAAAAGGAAAAAATGTAATTTAAATATTTTGAAACTTTGAAATTTGGTTTTGATAATAGATTTCGGAAAATTACAATAATAATAATTAATCTTGAAAAAGAAATAAATAAATTTCGTTCATTTGAACGTTCGGAACTTTAGGAACATACTTTAAAATTATACTTTAAATTATATACTTAAAATTTTTTATTACTGCAATTTTAACTAATTCAGAAGCAAAAAGTCTAGTTAAAATTTTACTAATTTAGCACTTAGAGAATAATTAAATATTTTACAAGAAAATTATATACATTTAAATATAATTAAACACTTGCGGGAAATTTATTTATAATTGTATGTATGAATTAAATTATCGGTATTTTAAAGTATATAACGTGAATCGAGAGAGTTTAAGAGGCTATTGAAATGAATTCAATGAGCACTCAAAACAAATAAATATCAGCTACAAAGATATCTCAAATTGAATTTTTTTTTATCGTTGAGAGTTTGCGGTTGATTTCGCGATCGAGCATTAATAGTGGCAGCAATGCCGGCTGCACAGGTTCTCATATTTCTCAACGAATGATATAAGGTCGTTGTTATTCTATGCATGCATCTGCTCGACTGGTGCGTGCCGATATAGAAATAAAAAATAAATCTTTTTTTCCTTCAAAAAACAGGTCGTATATAATTTCAATTTTTTAAAATCCATTTATAGATCCTTGAAACAAATTCGTCTGTTCACTATTTATAAATTTTTCTTTCTTAATAATACTTGGAGAAAATAAAAAATCGGACAAGCACTGAAACCAAGAGTTCCGTAAACTAGATAGGCCTGATAAAAAAAACTAATGAGGCCCTTATTCAAAAACTATTAAGGCCCTAACTAGTTTACCTATTTTTTTTGCAAGGCCTATTTTAAATAGGGCAAAGTGGGGTAATTTCTGCCCGGGCTTTGATGGAATATTTTTCTCAATATACAGAAAAAAAATCAAAAATAGTTTTATATAATTTTTCTGATATAATTTTTCACTGTTTGGTACAAAATTGAAACATGGTTTTCTAAGACTGAGAATAATATAAATTCCCTTGAGCCAAAAGTACCGTATAGTTAGTGTAGTGCGCAAAAAAAAGGAAGAAAAAGGCAAGATATGACTTTATAGCGCATCGTGCAGGATATAAGGCCCTTACCCCTCATGACTTCATGGCTCCATTCTCCTTTGTCTTACCATATCCAACTGGCCTCCGGGACTTTTTGTTGCCCAATTTATAGTTGTTAGGGTTCTTTAGAATCGGCAATAAACGCGAATGAATCGCGAGCAGTTGTGTAGTTATATATATATATATACGCAACTCTCCCATGCCATGGTGAAATGGCATCTGCATACAAAAAAACCATAAAAATTCCATCCCACGAATTTCTTTTCTATTACCTAAAAATTTATCTGTACCGCTAATAATAATTGTCTGTACCGCTTTAAATGTTCTGTAATTTCCAAATTTATCAAATCAATGAAATTCTAATTACGTTTTTTAAATTTAAATTATATTTTTAAAATTACGTTTATTAAAAATGTTTATATCTTCCTAAATTGTAGAAATATAGATTTTCCCTTTTAAATAAAAAATACTTTGTTTTTTCAAATAAAATTCTCTTAATGTTCCATTATGACGAAACTTTTCAAAGATAATTAAATTTTATTTGAAATAAATAATTTTCGATCCTTGGAAGGAATAAATAATAACATAAAGGTTTTATGTTATTGTAATGACTTGGTTTGTCATCATCATCAGGCTAGGCCTAACTAAATAATGAAAATTACACCATGAACAAACATAAATAATAAAGGTCAAAAATAAATAATATAAGAAAAATAAATATCATTACTATATAGAATTACAATTTATATTTATATTTTCTTTTACAATTATTTCTGACAAATATAACATTGTAATAAATAATAATTATAAATATCAACTAAAGAAAAATTTTAATTTGATGGAACAAAGTTAAACTCAAAAGCGAGACTTGCTCGCATGTTGGAGTTGTGTAAGTTGTGTAACATCTATAGATGTTTCTCGTTTCTACCCTCTTGGACCAGTGGCCAATGTATATATATATATAGATAATCTATAGGTAACGTAATTGATTTTAGTATAAAGTGGACATGAGATTTTATACTTCTTCTCATACGCCTTCTTGTTCTCGATTTTATTATCATTTATCTCGATGTTTACGAACATCATTATTACTAATCATGTTTATATTCCGTCGCATTATATTTGCAATTGTATTACACTGAAAAAAAAATTTATTTCATTCAAATAATGAATTAATTGACTATTATCAAATAAATATTTACTGGAACCAAATAATTTTTATTTGAGTCAATTAAATTATATATTTGAGTCAAATACAGGAATTATTGATTTAATTACAGTTTATTTGATTGAGATAAAAATTATTTGGTTCCAGTAAATATTTATTTGATAATAGTCAAGTAATTCATTATTTGAATCAAATAAATTTTTTTTTCAGTGTACACAAGTTTATTATGTACAAGAATTTAAATTTATATAAATATTTTTAAATTAAATCCTTATTAACAATCACAAACATATTCGTCCTTCATCTGTTCATATTGAATTGAAACTGGATAAATAATCAAAAAAAAATGAATACATAACAAAAATTTTCATTTATTTGCAAAAAGAATTCTAGTAACGTTGAACAATCTTAATTCGTAACGAATAAAATTAACAAAGTGAAAGTGAATTAATTTTATAACGTTTTTTTAATTTTATCACGAAAGTTTCCTAAATTGGTATAATATAATAAATAATTAACGTATAATTAATAAATAATTTATATAATTAATAATTAGTTCTCTAAATATTAAATTTTGTTATTGATTTGAAAGGACAAGGTGATAAAATAAGACATCATCTACAACGTAATAGTTTTTCTTTTTAATATAATGTGAATTCATAATTGTAGTATATAATAATATAATATATCGTGATATCGATGCTAATAATAATAATAATAATAATAATAATAATAATAATAATAATAATAATAATAATAGATATATTTATCTATATTCACATTCAGAGCTATGTACAATTATTTGTTTTTAATTAATTTACAAATCGAATCTGTACGAACAACCAGGTATAGTACCTGGTTTCATTTATATTAATATATATATATATAATAATAATAACTAGTACCTGTACTATATTCACAACAAACAGCTTTCTCGCCGATTTTTTTACGAGGGATGTGTTACGTTTCAATATAACGTATACATTGATTATTTACAAAAAAAAAAACGTTATTATCTATATAATTCTAATAATTAGATTCGTGTTTGATGAAAACACGAGCACCGACCTCGTTTTTCTATATCAATAATATAGAATAGTGTTGTACAGATACACGTATAATTTTTTCAAACTCTATTGAGTTCTCCTTTTTTTCCCTCATCTTTATTGCTTTCTCTTTCTTGTCATATTATTACTTTATCTCTCGCTTTATCACAGATACAAACAAATGTATTTTTTTTTTACAAAACAATGTACAATTTTTTTTCCAGTACGATCATTATTACACCCCCGTTGATTTTCAGTTGACATCTTTTTTCTTTTTCAAAAAAAAACTGATGAAACAAAAGAAAAAACTAGGAAGACAGGATTTTATCCATACTTTTACAAAATTCGGGGTGGGGGGTAGTTTTTAAAAAACTGCTTTTTTTTCCGTTTATTGACACAAAATGCGTGCGTAACGCTATTAGAAAATTTGACAATATTGAGTCACTTATCGTGACTTGGTTTTTAAATTTTTTTTGTAACATTCACACTGAGTAATGATTACTTAACGATATCGTCATTAATCATGCGTGATTATCATGATTTTTTCCTCACACGAAAATTCGTTTGGCGAAAATTATTTAACAGATATTTAATTTACAATATAGTTGCACAACAAGACTAATGCCGATAATTTAAAAATCAATAACACAAATTGCATTGTCAACAAATATAACGTTTTCTTTAAATTAAATTATTTCTAAAATAATAAAATGTGAACAACATTTTAAACAATTGATAAAAAATACTCTGTAGAAATAAAATAAAAAACGAATTTTCGTGTTTTTTTTGTGCGAGCCAAATAACAAAAAAGAAAAAAAAAAAAAATTCTAAAAGGAACTTCCCTTCGTTATCAATGCCGCAGAGTGCTTGGGTTATAAGAATTGCAAATCGTCTCACCCTTCTGCTCTTATTTATATAATAGATTCGCCTATAACTTTAGTCATGAATTATTGCGATCTAATGTACAACTAATCGCCTTTTCTTTCTTTTAAATA
Organism: Leptopilina clavipes; assembly: GCA_001855655.1. NCBI lineage: Eukaryota > Metazoa > Arthropoda > Insecta > Hymenoptera > Figitidae > Leptopilina > Leptopilina clavipes. The sequence goes on along the minus strand of JUFY01029234.1, from coordinate 3,717 downwards.
TTTATAATAATATATACATTTAGCGTACACTCTCCACACACTCTCGACATTTTCATAATAGTTTTACAATAACGCGGACCTACTTGTAAGGATTATCTACCTAAATTATTATGATGCATAATATGTTAATATCTCATTGTGATAATTAATCAATTAATGATAAAGACAATAATTGTATCTATGGTGTCTTCTTTAATAACTATTATTTTCTCACAAACAGGAAATTGTTTCATCGAGGTGCTTTTTTATAATTCATGGTCGAGAGATCGTCTCTGAATTTGGCGTCAAATTGGTTCGTTTTAAAATTTTCCGAGATGAAAATTTTCAGGGCAGTAAAATCTTTGAAAAAATTTTTTCAACTTAGCATCGACGCCAAATTCACGATTTTAGTTTTGTTCAAGTGAATAAAGCGTGTACGCTTTTCCTTAGTGTGACTTGATAGTGTTTAAAAATATTACAATATTAATGTAGGATAAAATAATAAAAAAGAGGCCGCAGCCTTTGACAACAATTGCGGTGCCAATTTTGCACATTGCCCGGTGGTTAATTTAAAGAAATGGAGTAATAATATGTCCTGACTGAAATTCACTGGGAGGAGAGTAAATTTTTTTCGTTTCCTAATTGCACCAGGGCAATAGATTTCTCTTGTCTTTAGAATACTTTTTTCCTTCTTTCCCCCTGGCTTTCTCTTTGATACTACATGTCCCTTTTTGGCTCGCACCCATTCATTCGTCGTCCTATCTCTTCCGCAGCTTTCGGAGGTCTTTTTCTCCCTCTTCTCGAAGCACTGCTTGTGTATATATAAATCCGAGAGCAGGACCTCATGTTTTCTGCGTACCCGTACAGAATCCGACTGGATATTGTCTCCTCTCGTGGTTAACCTGCAACAGAAAATGGGAACGGTACCAAGTTAGTGACGCCATGTTCCTTTGTTACTTTGCGAGGAGGAAGGGACCTGCGCGGCGGCAAAGCAGTTACTCTAATACGTAAAGGCATCGGTGGTTGGCCGCCGCCATCAAGAGTGGGTGTCGGTATTATACGCGCCAAACATAAAAGCGCCTGCGTCTCTTTCAGACTGCAATTGAAAATTGAAAATTGAAAATTGAAAATTCAAAATTCAAAATTGAAAATACTTGGATAGCCTTGTAAAAATTGATACCGAAAAAAAATTGGCATGTTTTCAAATTTATTGATAAATTGCTGGAATTGTATGAGTCAGTGACCCAATGAATGAATTATAAGTACACGTGTCGCATTCGATAGGCGACACTTGACAAGCCAAGCGATTCCTGATTACCAGAAGAATCGAGAAATTCGAACCGGTTTCGAGAGGCGCAGACTGTGGTGTCTCCCTGGCAGCAAGATCATCGCTTCTCTCTGGCATCCTTTGTATCGTTATAACTGCTTGTTGCCTAGAATGTTGCCTTATGTTGTCCGCACTCCGCCACGAGAAAATAGGTAGCCGCGACGATTACGCGGTGCATATTATCGTTGCGATTACAACGTTTCGCATGGACAAATCCGGTATGTGTCCCATTCGATACATTCGTGATAATTCCCACTAAGCCATGTTTCAACGGACCTTTAATCCCCCATGGAATCAAGAACTGTATTGTAAATAAGTAAATCCGGACATTCAAATCAATGCCTCGAGTAAGAATAAACGAGTAATTAATCTATATAGAGAAAATGTATATTCAATCAAACATTCTTGAATCGACTTGTTTTGCCTTGTATCTAATTATACCATGTGCAATGCTCGAAATCTTGTTCGTTTCTTCTCATATAATGAGAAAAATGTCACTGGCGACAAATTGTCTCCATTGGAAATTATGCGCGTACTCGGAATGTAATAATCAGGAAAACAGGAAATTGTGACAAATCAATATGAAGATGGAAATTTATATGCCAATAAACAAGTCCATTAGACTCATTATTCATCTCAAGTTGTGGAGGTTGTCTGCTAATATTATATATGTTCAAGAATCTTTGCTGTAAAACATTACTTGTAAAGGATGGACCCATTAAAAGATTAAAGTGAACAGCAATTGCCCCGGGTACCTTCTGTAGGTAGAGTACCACCCAGACAGCATTCTTCGACTTCTTCCAACAGGAGATTAATTCCTGAGGAGAAGTTGAGAATGCATACTGATGGTGTTCGGAAAAGGGCTGCTTTTTCCCGCATGTATAGTTCATAGCTCTAGGAAGAAGAGCAGTAGAATGAAAAAGATAAGAGGAGTCTTGAGGAAGGAAAAAGGAGTCTTGAGAGAAGGAATTGTGAAAAGTTATTGACAATGGAAAAATTAGATGTATATTTCGATTCGGAAGAACTTGGATAATCGTTATAGATCATCGACGGATCGTGAATTATTTCATCATCACGCGGAGAGAATCCATTGACCGAGCCAAGTTGGAAAGGGAGCCAAGTGTACGTTTGTCTAGTGAAGCACTCAATCACTCGATTTAATGCTCGGCACGACTAATTGACTCGTGGATCTTCCATCGTCTTTACAAGCTAGATCTATTATGGCAAAGGAGCTATAATACTTGAAACACACCTTTCGAGCGCACGACTTAATCTTTTTCGCATTCTGAGTTGCGAGTCAGTTGGTATATTTGCACGACAACAAATTGGCCGTACGTTGCGTTTGCGGCCGCGTGCCTGCATAAATTAGCGGGAAAGAAAAGAAAAATATCACTCTTGCGCAATGTCCCCCCCACTTGGAGCATAATATATATAGCTACACGTATACATGAGAAGAATCGCCATCACAGAAATTAATGAAACATCGTTTCGAAAGCGACAACGCTATTCTTAACTTTTGATGAATCTCCAACTCATGAGTCAGAAATCTAATTCATCATTGTTTGCATAGTGTAAAAATTAATCTTCTAAATGGTGTATTTCTATTTTAGTGAAATTCGTATCGAGAGGAGAGGAAAAAATCGATAATTTATCCATGAGCTGTTCGAAACAAATTTAAAACGCTATCTTGACTTTTTAACGATGGCATTAATTAAAGAATAATACATAACATTATAACCACTGGTCAGGGAAAGCCTGGAAATCAAGAAAAAAGTCAGGGAATTTGTTAATTAGACTCTTCAAATCTGAATTAGTGAAAAAAATATAAAGTTACTTATATTTACAAAGTAAAACTGAAATTTTTTGCGCGTTTCTGTAAAATTTACTTTGGAAATAATAAAATTTACTTGGTCCGGAAATACTAAAAATTAAGAGAAATTCCAGACAGTTGTAATTTTACTTTGTAAATAGTAAAAGTTACTTTATATTTTTTTCCGTATAAAAATTTTATAACTCAAAGCAAAAAATCAGTCATTAATTTAAATTAGTTAAAATTGACTAATAAATGAGTAGAAAATTTTTTTACTATTAGTAAAATTTAACTACTTCTAAAGCAAAAATTCACTCTCTAAATGTGAATTAGTAAGAATTTTCACTAATTTGAATTAGTGACTCACTTTTTGCTTTTGAATTAGTTAAAATTTACTAATAAATTAGTAGAAAAAATTTTTTTACTATTTATTAATAAAATTTTAACTAATTTGAATTAGTGACTCACTTTTTGCTTTTGAATTAGTTAAAATTTACTAATAAATTAGTAGAAAAAATTTTTTTACTATTTATTAATAAAATTTTAACTAATTTGAATTAGTGACTCACTTTTTGCTTTTGAATTAGTTAAAATTTACTAA
>JUFY01029232.1:0-19086 GCA_001855655.1 Leptopilina clavipes | reverse complement strand
TTTATTATTATTATAATTATATTATATATATAATTAAAATTATATTATTATTATTAGTAGTAGTTTCAATTGGTAGCAGTTTTAATAATAGACGGTATTTCCAATTGAAAGTAAATTCATTCGATGGTAGTTTCAATTGGTAGTCGCTTTAAGTGACGACGGTATTTCCAATTGGAGGTAACTTAATTCGTCTGTAGTTTCAATTGGTAGTCATTTTAATTGATATAAGTTCCATTTGGTAATATTTTGCATAATTGACAGTAGTTTCAATAATTTTAATAGTACGTAAACAGAAAAGAATTATTATTATTATTATTATTATTACTAAAAATATTAATATTTTTTTGTTATTATTACACTGAAAAAAAATTTATTTGATTTGAATAAAAAATTATTTGTTTGAAGTAAATATTTATTTGATAATAAACAAGTAAAAGTTTATTTTAATGAAATAAATTTTTTTTTCAGTTTACATACTATTAAAATTATTGCAAAAATTGTAACTGCTTTTTCTTTTTCTTTTTTTTTTTTAATGATTATTTATTATATTGAAGGGAAGGTGAAAAATGCGTGGCTATTATCCTCTTTTGGAGGTGATCGTCGAATGCGTTGCGATTTTGCACATTAATAATTCGGTCCTAAACTCCTCGATAAATTAGGCTAACAAAGTTCTCCGGGTGTATAATCCCCGGGAGCTTGCTTTTGGTTCTGCTATCTCTCGTGTGCGTATATATATTTCTCGTTCCTTTCGAGACTCTCACGCTCTCTCCTCGTGAAAAGCAAGTAGTCCCGCGCTCTACGTGGAAGCTGGAAGCTGCCTTGCCTTCCCCTTTTCCCTCGTAAGTCATAAAAGGTTCTCTTTCTCTCTCTCTCTCTCGGTGGATATCGCCAGGCAGAGGGTAGCTTGTGAACGATGATCCTCCAGAGAGAAGCATGGCGCGCATCGGAAAAGCAAAAGGAAACAGGAAGGAAGAGCGGAGAGAATTTGACTATACACAAGAGAGAGAGAGAGAGAGAGAGAGAGAGAGAGAGAAAGAGAGAGTTACCTTTACTTTTGAGGTACTCTGGCGGTCGAACCTCAAGGTGCTTGGTTGCGTCTTTACGAGAATGGAAGAGGGCAACTAGAGAGAGAGAGAGAGAGAGAGAGAGAGAAAGGAGGGTTTTGTCAGTAAACGAAGGTAGACCAAGTTTGAAAAGTCTGTCGAGAGTTTGGCAAATGGCTCGAAGCTGTATGAGAGAAGATGACTCGTCTTCTCTCTGGAAGGACATAAATTTACTTTCCAAGGAGGAACTGCAGAAAATGAGATCTCTCCCTTGAATTGAGCTGAGAAAAAATACCAAACAACCATTATTGTTCTTCCTGAAACAAATCTACTTTTACTACTGACACTGGGGGAAATTTTCAAGACTACACTTTATTTGTTCAACTTTAACTTTTTGCACTATTACCGCTCACTGATTAACGATAAGTAATCCCATGAATTCGAAATTGTTTTTGAATTACATCATCGGTATTCCTGTGTATACTAAAACACGAAAATTTACCCTCTGTTCTCGCATAAAAACAACAATGTCTGACTAAAAATACTCTTTACCACTGATTACAAGAAATAAAAACATTTTCTCTTTGGAACGAATTTTTTATTTGCTTTGAAAATTCACCAATTGTCCAAAAGCTTCAATTTTTTTTACAACTGCGACTTGAATCGATCTTAGTAAAATGAAAATTGGCCTGAAAATCCCTTGGACGAATTCTGAAATTATTACAATTTTACTTACAACTGAAAAAAATGCCATGTCTGACTAAAATGGGCCTTTACTACTTAAACTGAAATATTCTAAAAATTTGAACCTTCTTGTCTGACTAGAACGTACCTTCACTACTAATATGAAAATTTTCTACGCATTTCGACCGTTTCGTCTGACTGAATCGTACTTTTACTACTGATACAAAAGAATGTCCAAGATTTTCTACTATATTGTCTGACTAAATCAGATATTTACTACTGATACTTACGATTTCCAAGAACTTTAACAGTATTGTCTGACTAAACTGGACCTTCACTACTGACACTGAAATATTTCGAAAATTTTATTTTTGGCTGACTAAAACAAACCTTTACTACTTGTTACAAAACTTTCAAAGATTATAAACGGTATTGACCGAATAAAATAGATCTTTATTACTCAAAATAAAATATTCTAAAAATTTAAAACGTTTTGTCTGACTAAAATTGAGCTTTACTACTGACACTGATAATTTCTAAGAATTTCAAAAGTATTCTCTGACTAAAATGGACCTTCACTACAGAGATAAAAAATTTTCTACTCTTTTCAACAGTCTGACTCAATCCTACTATACTGATATTAAAATTACAAACTCCTAGAAATCTTCAGTTTATTACTAAACTAGGAAAAATAAAAATATTCAAAAATGTCACGAAAGAATTTCGAGAAAACATTTCAACGAAGAACAGGGAGGAATTATTGTCAACTATAGAAAAAACTTGAATAATTTTACCAATCAGTGAAGAAGAACTCAAAAATACATTAAAAAAACGCTTACGTAATAATGGAACAGCCTTTCCCCCGTTTTATATTGGATAATAAATTACAGGTTCATTCCGATTATTGAACAGTCAAGAGATAAGATAGAGTATCAGTGTCTCTTAATATGATTTTCAACTCAATATATTATGCAAATTCTTATCACAACGTGACTAGTGGCGGCGCCCTGCGGCCATTACGGGCGCTTTACTGGTCTGGATAGGGTCAAAGGCTGCAGGTGGTACATTGTGAAAGATGGTAATAAGCGGATCTTCTACGAATCTCTATATACACACACACATAACTATCCATGTGGCTCGCATAAGATTGTTCTCAACCCAATAGTACCACACACAGAAATCGACTTCATTTTAACACAGTAAATGTACGTACCGATTCGTCCCGCATTGTCGTCTTACGATAAAATTACCGTCTGAAATTGAGTTTCTAACTACATAAGTATGTGAAAAACGTGACAGATGTTCCTCCAATTCGCTTCTTTTTTTTCTGCTTTTATTTAAAGAAAAAAGAACTCATTTCAAAGATAAAATAAGTTAGAAGGTAGAAAAAAATTTCTTTTGAGAATTTTCTCTTTCTCTATAAAGGTGAAAAAAATTTCAAAAGTTTTATTTTTACTCTACAGATGTAAAAAATCTGTTAAATGTATTTTTTTTCCTCTTTAAACTTGACAAAACTTTCGAGTACTCTTTTTACCTCGTTAAAAGTAAAAAAAAATATTTTAAGGACTATTTTTACGTTTATAAAGGAAAAAAAGTTAAGTACATTTTGTATCAATTGAAACTACCGTCAAATTAATTTATTTACAATTGAAAATACCGAGTATTATTAATATTGCTACCAGTTGGAACTACTGGTTATGAAAATGTTTACCAATTGAAACTACCATCGAATTTAATTGCCTCCAATTGGAAATACCGTCGATTATGGAAAATATTACCAACTGGAAGTTTTATCAATTAACATGACTACCAATTGAAACTACAGTCGAATTAAGTTACCTCCAATTGGAAATACCGTCGAGAGGTAATATTTTTGCCATAACTAGAATTACTGTCATTTACAGCGACTACCAATTAAAACTACCATCGAATGAATTTACGTTCAATTGGAAATACCGTCTATTATTAAAAATGCTACCAGTTGGAACTACTATAAATTTAATTTAATACCAATTGACACTACCGTCGAATTAAATTTCCTCCAATTGGAAATACCGTTGATTAATAATATTACTATCAATTCGAACTACTGGTTATTAACACATACCAATTGAAGCTACCGGTAAATTAAACTTTCTCCAACTGGAAATATTGTCAATTATGAAAATTATTACCAGCTTATACTCCTTAATTGAAACAACCATCAATTTTTTAAAAATTATCACTCACTGGAACCTTTGTCACTTAAACAGACTACCAATTGAAACTACCGTCGACTTAATTTACCTGCAATTGGAAATACCGTTAATTGATAATATTTCTCCCAATTGGAAATACTATCAATTGGAATCCGTTCCAATTGAAACTACCGTCGAATTAATTTACCTGCAATTGGAAATACCGTCAATTGATAATATTTCTCCCAATTGGAAATACTATCAATTGGAATCCGTTCCAATTGAAAATACCGTTGAATTAAATTACCTCCAATTGGAAATTTTCCACCAACTGAACTATTCGTCAACTTAAATTATTTCCAATTTAAACTACCGATAAATTAAACTACATCCAATTGTAGCTATTTTGTTGAAAACGCTTACAAATGAAATTACTGTTGAAGTAATTTGCTTCCAATACCGTCAGGTAATGAAACTACCAACTGAAACTACTACCAATTGCTATTCCTGTCTATGTAAATTTAAAAATGTACATTTTGTCCATGTTTAATGTTTAAAATAAATTTTTAACTTTATGGTCTTTTTACTTCAATATTGACGTGAAATGCATTTGAAATTTACGTATATTGTATTATAGCAAACGTGCATAGCGAAGTTACGTAGGTAAACCTTTTAGGGAATTAACTGTTTTAGTTGATTAACAAAGAACCCACCAAGGGAATTAACTGCTCTATTCTATTAAATAATCATGAAATATAATTTCACATTATTTGAAATGTCAATTTTCTCTTATAGTAAAATATAGCGAAAATTAGGTCAGATCGTTCATATATTTTTACGAAAAAAGAAACCAACAAAAAAACTATGTTTGCAAATATTTTTTCACTGTTGAGAAAATTGTATTATGGAACTTTTTTACAATTACTTTGAAAAAGAGAAATAATCTTAATTTGAAATAATTCTATGAAAGAAAATACTCTTTTCACCTGCTTTTTTAAAAAATAAGACTTATTGTTGTGATATCAAAAGCAAAAAAAATAGCTTCGCAAATGTATATAATATATTTGCGAGGAAAACAAGGAGTATAGTGTGTACGTCGACGATGATAAATTGTTCCCTCTTTACGATGTGTCGACGAGGATAAGTCATTTTTACGTGTGCCCAACCCTTGGTACCTGCTAGTCGTCACGGGCAAAATCCTCATGTCACTATTTTACAGGATTCCAAGTGTCAAGAAAACTCCCCATCATTCTTTTGTATTTCTTCCCATTTCATCGTTCAAAAATACATTTTTACTAACCTCTTCAACTCTACAGCGATTTTTTCTTCTTTTTTTTTTGTCAATGGGACAAAATTTACTCTCCAAAGAAAAATAAGAAGAGAGAGGGGGGAGATCAATTATACAATTGTCTATTATTGTGATTTTCCAAGACATCGATGAATAAAAAATTGATGAAATAACCGAATGGGGAATTGAATAAATCTAATAAAAGAAAATCTCCTAAGCTCTGAATTTTCCATTCCATCTATGTCCCTGCGGGTGACAGCGGGCACGTCTTTATCCAGTGTGTGCGTCTCGAGGAATCGCGTCACGTAAAACATTCGATCGTATGTTACAGACACAGACACACACACACAAACGATATGTCTTGAAAGATACAGGAATCAAGAATGACAGGGAATAAAGAGTCGTGGGGAAAGTCGTGCTGGTACCTTTAGGGATGGTGGTTCCTTTAGTGAGATGAGCCTAATCGTGAAATGAATAGGCTCGATGACTCGTCCCGACTGCTTTATGTCTCTCTCTCTCTTTCTCTCTCCTACCGAGAAGTATATCTTAGTTCTAAATACAAGAGACGAAGAAGGAAAAAAAAAGACTACAAGTCCCAATGTCCTTCCGTATCGTTCAATCGATCCCGCACCTATCTATATATATACACGATGGAATGGCTGAATTCCATTACCGAAGATTGAGTGTCAATCTTCCTTTATTCACCTTCCCATTCTCATTTAATGACGGCACTTAATAAAAATCGTGTTATTTTAAATATAAATCGCAAATGGTGATTTTTATCGGTACTTTGCTCCCGGACTACACATTCCGGTGATTAAACAATGATTGAATTAGACAAATTGGATAGTTGGGTTATTAAATGATTGAATGATGAAACTATACGAACTGGGATCAGGGAGTCCTCTAATTGGAACTATCGTTTAGTAAAATGCTGACCAATTGGAACGACAGTTGAAGAAATTTCCCTCCAATACGGTTGGGCAACGACAATACCAACTGAAACTACTATCAATGACTCACAGTTGAAACTACCGTTGAATTAAATTACCTCTTCAATTGGAAATACCGTCGAATTAAAGAATTTTATTACACCTTAATTGGAATACCGTCGATTGATAATATTGTCCCCAACTGGAAGTACCGTTAATAAAGGTAACAACCAGTTAAAAATTCAGTGAAATTAAATTACAACCAATTGGAACTACTGTCAATTAAACTCACTACCAATTGGAACTACTGTCAATTAAACTCACTACCAATTGAAAATACCGTCGATTATTAATATAGCTACCAATTGGAACTACTGTCAATTAAACTCACTACCAATTGGAAATACCGTTGAATTAAATTACCATCAATTGGAAATACCGTAGATTGTTAATATCGCTACCAATTGGAACTACTGACAATTAAACTCACTACTAATTGGAAATACCGTCGATTGTTAATATCGCTACCAATTGGAACTACTGTCAATTAAACTCGCTACCAATTGGAACTACTGTCAATTAAACTCACTACCAATTGGAAATACCGTTGAATTAAATTACCATCAATTGGAAATACCGTCGATTGTTAATATCGCTACCAATTGGAACTACTGACAATTAAACTTACTACCAATTGGAAATACCGTTGAATTAAATTACCTTCAGTTGGAATACCGTCGATTTATAATTTTGACCCCAAATAATTAATACAAATCTCTTCGAATTGAAAATACCGTCAATAATTAATATTCTTCCCAACTGGAAGTACCATCCATTGAAATCTCTTCCAATTGCAAATATTGTCAATAAGTAATATTGCTATAAACTGCATGTACCACAAATAAAAATCTTTTCCAATTAAAAATACCAAACGGTAGTTTCACTTGGTGGAAAAACATTTTTTTTATTGAAAAAGGATTAATCAATGTTTCTTGTTTCTTCAAAATGTATTTTAAATATATTCAGATAATGTTATTGTTCTCAGTTTCCTCCAATTATGAAGCCTTAATGATTTTGATGTAATAAACAGAATTTAATTATCGTCGAGATTTAATGATTGAATAATCGTTAAATATACCTCTCTCTCTCTCTCTCTCTCTCTCTCTCTCTCTCTCTCTCTGTTGGAAGATATTTTATGGAGCAACAGTTTGATCAGCTTTATTCATCACATCGTTACAAAACGATGAAAATAATAAATGTGTCGTGTTTATATTGTTTATCGTACATTTGCGGGTCGGATTCGCATTTTTATAGATATAGAAAATTGTTGTCCCGTGACCAGTGTGATTTCCTCGGCGTCTCGTAAAGTCAAACGATTTCAGTGAAAACGAGGAGACAAACTCGTCCAACTCTCACTGTTTTTGACCTCTCTCTCAATCTCTTTTTTAGCCTATATAATGTACCAAGTCACGTAAACGAAAATATATCTGACGGTATGCGCGCATTTATTTTAAATATTTATATACATATGTATATATATGGGAAAAATACTTGTCCATTTGTACGACTGCCCTTTGTTTTGATTACCACCGTAAAGCATATACATACACACACATTTATATTCAAAATCGATACATACATTAATAATAATTCATCTCAACTTTACAGGAAATTCAGTGCCATAATGTCAACATTAAAAGGATAAATATACATGTGCAAATGTAAAGAACGAATTTTATTGACATAAGGTTATACGACCTCGTGATTTATACTCTCACCTTCGGTACATGGAGAGAGAGAGAGAGAGAGAGAGAGAAAAAATTATACATGCAGTCGATATACTTGAACGAGGGGGAAATTTCCATAGATATACTGAAAATCAATGCTTACTATGACTATTGCTTTTGAAAATTTCCTTTGATTTTGAACATTTTTTTCGAACGAAAAATTTTTTTTTCAATATTTAGCTTTCACTGAGTGTAAGAAAATGATAATTATTTTGAAAAAAAAACCATATATGTGTAAGAAAATGATAATTATTTTGAAAAAAAAACCATATATGTAAAAGCAAAAGCGAGTTATTTAAGTTCAAATTTCAAAATTTACATATGCGGATGAATTATGTTAAAATTTCAACTTTAATATCTCGTTTGCACTGCAATGAATTCTGAAATTTTCACTGAGCATTTATTTTAAAGTCGCACATAAATGTAAGGACATATTTTTAAGTAATTCTACTCCTATAGTTTTAGAAAATTTCGCAAAATTTTACCCTTTTCTACCCAAATAGCACACGTAAACATGCGGCAACATTGCCGGAATGTTATCATGCAAGGTTAGTAATGTTGTACTGCTGTACCTTCACAACATTGCACGGCAAGGTTACCGCAACATTACACGATAACCTTTCGGAAATATTATTATGCAATATTGCACTAAGGTTACTTGGCAATGTTGCGGCAATAATATTGCCTTTCGGCAATATTATTATGCAATATTGCACTAAGGTTACTTGGCAATGTTGCGGCAATAATATTGCCATGGAATGTTGACACAATATTGTTTGTAATGTTGCCACAATGTTCCAGAGTAAAATTTATGGTTTCTTTTAATTACATTAATAATTTTATTGCTTAAATTTGATAAAAAATTTCAAAAAAAAGTGTTGAAGTGAATAAAAAGCGCTGTTATTGTGTTTAAATTAAATACAATTAAATAATTCTTTTATCCTCCACTTTAATAAAAAAAAATTCAAGAAAAGTACTTTCGAAAATCAAAAATAGTGCAGTAAATATTAAACAAAAAAAAAATATTAACAAGAACAGAAAGAATGGATAAGAAGAAAAATTTCAAAATAATGTAAATATCAAGAGTAAAAAAAAGAAACTAAACGAATTAATAATAATTTCTCGAACTTTTCAAACACTTTGACGGGATTTTCGTTTTCCATTAAATGCAAGTGATGATGGGGATGGGGGAGAGGGCACGGAATGTCGGTAGTAATAAATGACACTTGGAAATTCGCGACACGTTCTTTAACACCATGAGAAAATGAAAAGAAAAAGGGGGAAAAAAGAAGAGGGAGAGGTGAAGAAAAAGGAAGCGCCTGCCACGAAAATACATTATTGGTAAGGCGTTTTTATTATAGATTATATATATAAAACGCACACTGTACATCATTTGCCTCGATGACAGACCATTAATACGATAGGTCCCTTTTTAAATTTCCTCCCTTATCACTCCCCGAAAAGACGAGTCACATTTTTCTGACAGGTGTATTATTCTCACTGTATATGAGAGAATAGGTAATCGCACGCGCGATTTGTCGCTTTTGTGAATGAGAGAGAGAGAGAGAGAGAGGCAAGCACTCTAACATTTTAATATCCTGCGGTGTCATGTTCATTCAAAAAGTTGGAAGGGTAAAAAGAAAGAAAAAAAACTTGGGGTCCTGCTTTTTAAGTATGCGACTCGTTTTGGCGTTTATATCGCGCACGAATGAATCCTTAACAAAAAGTATATTTCGTCCCGAATTTTTCATGGAAAAATCACGTATCCTGTGCGACTTGTCGAGTCATGACTCCCCCATGATATGGGGGATGATGACTCCCCCCCTTATTTCTCTTGACCGCACCTCTCGTTCTTTATATAATATAATATGATTACATCAAGAACCTTTAGGGCACCGCGGGCATGAAATGACTAACGCATCAAGTAAATATCCGATCGTATATAATTATTAATTCTCCAATAAGTTATATTGATCCGCAAGCAATTCATGTTCGACAGCCTATTTATCAAATTCACAAATTTATGTCGCGATTCATTTTAAACACGGGGGGAAAATTTATCTATTTCGCAAAAACTACAGAAGAAGAAAAATTTTAAAAAACTGCGTTAAGTGAAGGAAGAAAATTATTGCATAAATATATGGAAAATTTATTAATTAAAATCTGTTATTAATTACTGGGCAAATTATGTTAAACTGTGCATCAGATTGCGAGAGCAACTTATATGTTGCGGTTAAACGCAAAGTTTTCTGAAACGCTTTATACGAAAGATAAAAGATTCCTTGGACAATCTAAAGTGATGATAAAAGTTTACTCAATTTCGACATAGCAGAGAGAGAGAGAGAGAGAGAGAGAGAGAGTTGCGAGTTATTAAAGTATATAAAATAAACTTTAAGAAGTGTGTGTGACATAAGTGGCGCAGATTTTTTAACTTTTACTACAGAAATATTCATAATTACTTTAACGATTTAAAATAAAAAAAAATTATTCAGAGTTTTAAACGTAACTTAAAATTTTCAAACCCGACAATGTCACGTTATTTCAATTAAATAAAAAATTTCAGTCATTGAAAAATTTCAAAGAAAAAAAAATGAATAAAAAGCTTTGAAACGAAATCAGAAGTTTTAATGTCTAATTAAAAACACTTTAAAACCTAATTGAAAACTTTAAAACGTAACAAAAAGCTTTAGAGACCTTGTCGAAAGTTCAAAAAACGAAATGTAAAAGAAAACTAAAAGCTTTGAAGTTTTAAATCGTTTTAAAATGTAACTGGAAGCTGTAAAATCTAATTAAACACTTTAAAACCTAATTGAAAACCTTTGAAACGTAATTGAAAGCTTTAGAATTATTCAGAAAGTTAAAAAAAACGCAATTTGAAAGGCAATTAAAAACTTTAAAGCTTTAAAACGTTTTAAAAAGTAACTGGAAGCAGGAAAGTCTTAAACACTTTAAAACCTAATTAAAAACCTTTAGAATGTAATTGGAAGCTTTAAAGCGTATTTGATATTAGTTTAAAAAGTCATTGGAAGCTTTAAAGCGTATTAAATATTAGTTTAAAAAGTAATTGGAAGCTTTAAAATAGAAATACAAAACTTTGGAACGAAATTAGATAGGTTTTAAATTCTAAGAAAATACATTAAAACTTACCTAATTGAAAAGTTTAAAATACAATTGGAGGATTTAAAGTCTAATTAAAAACTTTAAGACGTTATTAAAAGCTTTAAAGTCAAATAGAACGCTTGGAAATTGTATTGGACGCTTTAAAGCTTAATTATACACTTTAAATCTTAATTATACACTTTAAAACATAATTGAAAATTTCAAAACATAATTGAAAATTTCAAAACATAATTGAAGTCTTTAAAACCTAACTAAAGAAGTTAAAGTCGAATTCATAACTTTAAGACGTTATTAGAAGCATCAAAGTTGAATAAAACGCCTTGGAAACGCAATCAGAAGCTTTAAAGTCTAATTAAATACCTTCAAATGTAATTGAAAACTACACTGAAAAAAAATTTATTTGATTCAAATAACCGATTATTTGTCTATTATCAAATAAATATTTATTTGTATCAAACAAATTTTATTTGAGTCAATTAAATGGTATTTGACTCAAAATACAGAAATTATTGGTTCGAATACAGAAATTATTGATTCAATTACAGTTTATTTGATTTAAATAAAAATTATTTGGTTCAAGTAAATATTTATTTGATAATAGACAAGTAATCGGTTATTTAAATCAAATAAATTTTTTTTTAAGTGCAAAGAATAATTGAAAACTTTCAAGCATATAATTAAAAACTTTAAAATATAATTGAAAAATAAAAAACATAATTGAAAACTTCAAAGCCTAAATGGAAGATTGAATACTTAAAATTGCAACTGAAAACTTTAAAGCCTAATTGAATTGAAAAAAATACACATACGTACGTATATATATTTATAGACTCGGAACAAAGTGGTACCAAATTGTATATAAATGTATAGTACAATAATAAATTTTCCCCCAAAAAATTTCCGTGTTTCCGGGAAGTAAGAAGAAAATTGGTCCTCTTGTCAAAAGGTTCGTGAAGAGGGAAATGTGGAGGGGGCAGAGAAAGGGTTTAGAATTTCGCTAGCGGAAGCCAGATGAGTGACGTCATGATGTAATCGGATGCGACCCTGGAAAGGGTGACACTGTAGAAACAAACGCGAACACGGGGACTAAAAAGAACTGACGAGCCCCAACATTCCTCTAACAAACCTGTTATTTTAGGAATGACGTGCTAATGGAACGAAACGACGTCAAGTCGCTTTAAGAGAAAAACCCCTTTAATGCCGCATTCGGAAAATATCTACCCGAAAAGAAAATAGCAATAAAAATAAAGAATAAAAATATCCACCCTTTTTGGGATCGTTTTTCTCTTCTAGTGTTATTTCTTAAAATCAAGCATTGCATTTGATTGCATTGAAAATACTCACGACGAAAGAACTTTTGATGATGAAAAATCATTGAAATATGTAGAGGCTTACCTGAAACAAAAATAAACATCCAATTTGTTAATATTTTCAATCGTTGATAAAATAATTAATTGTAAATAAAAAATTACTCTCTAAATTTGAATTAGTAACAAAAGTATTAATTAATTTGAATCCGTGACTGAATGATTTTTGCTCTTGAATTTGCAAAAATTTACTGATAAATTAGCAGAAATTTTTTTTTTCACTATTTTTGGTAAAATTAAACTTTGTAAAATTTAATAGAGTAAAAAAAATTTTATACTAATTTATTAGTAGAATTTTAACTAATTCAAAAGCTAAAGCTAAAGCTAAAATTTTAACTAATTTTAAATTAGTTAAAATTTTAGCTACTAATTCAGATTTAAAGAAAAGTGAAATTTGCTAAAAAAAATAAAGCAAAAAATAGTAAAAGTTACTAAATTGGTAAAAATAGTTAAAGATAAAGTACAACTAGAGTAAGAATTATTTAGTTAAAATTGTTTACTTAATCATATTTAAATCATAGTAAGAATTGCTAAAAATAAACTAAAAATAGAGTGAAAATTACTAAATTGGTAAAAATTGATAAAAGTAAAGTAAAAATAGAGTAAAATTTACTGAAATTACTTAATCAATTAATAAAAATTTTAACTAAATCAGTTTTCAGGATTGATAAAAATTGATAAAAAAAAGTAAAAATAGACTAAAAATTACTAAATTAGTTAATGTTTTTATTAATTCATTTTTTAAAAGTGCTAAAAATTACTAAATTAGTTATTTTTCACTAGTTGCCGAATTTAAAAGTTAGCCAAGATTTTACTATATAACAATCAGTTATTTTAACTTACTCTCTAAATGTGAATTAGTAAAAATTTTAACTAATTTGAATTAGTGACTCACTTTTTGCTTTTGAATTAGTTAAAATTTACTAATAAATTAGTAGAAAAAATTTTTTGTACTATTTATTAGTAATTTTAGTAAAATTTAACTAATTCGAAAGCAAAAAGTGAGTCACTAATTCAAATTAGTTAAAATTTTTACTAATTCAAATTTAGAGAGTAATTCAGATTCAGAAAGTTAAAAACAAATACAATTATTAACCCGAATTTTCCTAATTAACGAGAATGAAAAATTTTGCCAAGATTTTTCGTCTTTTTTTTCCCTCCGCTTGTATTAAGATATTCAAGAAGGGTGTGCCAGAAATACTCCGAAATATCGCATTCCCTATTAATTTTTAATTCGTATTTTTATTTTTCACGAAACAGCGAAATAAGAGGAGAATGTGATTCTAGATGGGAAATATCTTCTTTCATCTCTTTTTTTTCATTCCTCTTCTTTTTCTTTTATGATTACTATATATTTTCCCAAGCAGTCGAATTTTTATTTGAGTTTAAAAGAGAAAAAAAAGAAGCGTAAATTCCTTTTTCTATCCATAAAATTAAAAAGTCATTATATAAAGATTATTTAAGAAAGTCAAATATCAAATAATAGCAGAAAGTTTTTTTTTTCCTTTTTTTCTCCGAAATGTATTGAGAAAAAAAAATTTGACCATACCATAGGCCCGTGGTCTTGTTTACTCGACACTTGAAATTCGACTTCTGTCCCTGAAATCCTATTGTATTTTTGCCCTTTTGTAAAGCCACCGAGTTATGCGCGCGTGGGTATATAAACACAGCTGAGAAAATCTTTTTAGAAATAATTTTTGAAACGTCAAATAAAAATTCACTTTCTGACACCGATTTTTATAGGTGTATATATATATATTTGTTGTAAAGGGGTGAAACACGTTTACAATGTAACAGAGCGGGATCAGAAAAAAAAGAGTGAGAGAGAGAGAAAAAAAAGAAAATGGACTCGAGATCGATTTTAATGGAATACATACACAAAGACCTGTTTTGCATAAAAAAGCTCTATTTTAAGAATAGCACCGCCATGGCTGACTGGCAGTCGGCCAACAAGAGTCAATGGCGATTTTAAGGAACTATATGTGTATACACATGGTATACACGAAGAGCTAATTATCATTTTTACGAGATAAGCCACAAATCACTTGTTCTTTTGTGAAAAGCGAATATATAGCGAAAGATTTCCATGATGAACGATTGTTTGGACTTGGTTTTTGGGGGATTTTTTTTTGCAAAGTTCAAATAATGCTTTCTTGTACGTAGACGAAATGAAAATAATACCTCTGTGTGTGTGTGTGTGAAACCGAACAGGTATTTTCTCCCTGTGCCAAGAATACATACATAGGTTTTGTTACGTTTGTCTATGGATGCTTTTATGCGCAAGATTTTATTGTCAACGAGAAAAAAAATTGATACTATAGGTCAGGAAGGCACTCGCACATATGTCTGCCACTCTGTGTCAATATATCGTTGATAAAACAACAGTACGCTTTTCATATATTACAGAGAAAATTCTTCAAGCGGATGTTGATTTCACAAGGGGGAAAAAAAAAAACTTTTTTTCGAAATCAATTTTCTTTTTTTATGAAAATTTTCTACAAGTTTTTTGAAAATTATTTTCAATATTATTTGTGTATTTGGAATTTTTAAGTTCCACGCTTTTTAAAAAGTAATCAGAAGTTTTGAAACGTAATTAAATATACTTCATTGTAATTAATTAATAATTAATATTAATAATTAATTAATATTTTATTAACAACAGTTAATAAAATATTAATTAATAACTATTAATAATAATAATTATTATTATTATTAGTCATCCGAATTAGACAATAATAATAATAATAATTATTATTATTATTAGTCATCCGAATTAGACAATAATAATAATTAATAATAATAATAATAATAATAATAATTATTATTATTATTAGTCATCCGAATTAGACAATAATAATAATAATAATAATAATAATAATAATAATAATAATAATTAATAATAAATTAATTACAATCGTTATTATTGAATTAAATTTTATTAATTGCAATTTTGACGAAGAAAATAAATTTACCAGTAGAAATTGTTAATATTTAAATAAATTTTTCTCCGTTAATTACAATCGTAGATGAATATCGGTTAAAATCTTGGCTGAATATTGGTCCAAATATTAACCAAGCAGCCATGAGAATTTTCCATCATCGAGACTTGGAAATAACTTCGCATGCTAATTTTTTGCAAAATTCAGGGTAAAAGGAAAGTGAAAAGCTTGCGACGAAATTATTTGACTTCTTCGTTTGCGTTCAATTTTTTTTTTTCTTACTTTCTTTTTTTTTTTTTAAACTTATAAAAGCGAGTCGATAAAACTTCTTTACTCGCTGTCACGATTCTTATTATGAAACCTCCAGCTGTGAAATTGGAAAATTCGGATGACTTATGATCACGTCAAAATGAACCAAGGGACAGAGTTTTACCTATACCTCGTTCCCATATCGAAATTGAAAGAGGAGAAGTTATATTCCGCCGATTCAGCTACTTTCATTCGGCACTGCGCGTATAGAGAAAAAAAGCGGCCGAAGGACCTTTTATATTACGGGTCTTTATGGTGTGTGTGAGTAAAACACAGAAAAATCATCTTTAGGTGTATTAGGAATGAAATATTTTTCCCCGTTTTTTTTTCTTTTTTGTTTCTTTTCCTACCACGCACTTTTTCTCCCCCTTTCGAATTGTTACACACAGATTGATATATTTTCACCCTTTTTACTTTTATTCGCCCTTTTTGGTAATATTGTTCGAAAAGCACATTCTAATCGATCATGAAATTTGGGATTATTAAATTTTAATAAATATTTGCCCCCAATTTGTGAAAAAATTGGGATCAATTTTTTATATTTTTATAGAAGAGAAAAAAGGGAGAGGAACAACGTATTTTGGTCCTATAATGTTTTGAGTGATTAATGATTGTGTTTATTATGAAAGGAGCGTTTAAATACTACTTGTGCCATAAATCATCTATCTCTTTAATGTCCCACTCTTTATTTTGTCTTATTTCGTCACATGAAATTTTATCTGAAACACTGATTCGTTGTGCGTGTTGTCCAAGTTGAAATTATGATACAGCTTATTTGGTTCATTGAGACAAAAAAAAAAGAGAAAAAAAAAGAGAAAAAAAAGAAGAGAAAAAAAAGAAGAGGAAAAAAAAGTAAAAAGAGGAAAAAAAGAGAAAAAGGGAGAAAAAAATATGAATGAAACTATATATTTATAACTTCTGACAGCCGCGACTTTGAAGATTTCCCTTCTAGACTTTAGTCCTTGACGTGTGAGTGACAAGCGTGCCTGTAGTTGTCTATCCTTGAGGTTTTCGATCCGGGCTCTACCAACACTTTATTTTACCACTTGCACTTCCTTTTGCGGTTGGACTGTGTACGCGTTTATATTCACGACTGGCCTTATGAATGAAGCTTTTGTACAACGAAGTCTGATGCTTTACGCCACGTTAAGCCACCGTCGCTTAAGCACCGAAATAAACTCGCGGAAATAGCTAAAAAGAATAAAGAAAGAAAGAGAGAGAGAGAGAGAGAGAGAAAAGAAGAGAAAGGATGACACCAAAGATAAAGAAACGATGCGGGATAAGAGAATGCACCACTGCACAAGAATCATACAGACAAACTGGAATGTGTCCTCTTCAGAACTCATTTTCATAAATTTAATGACACGTAAAACTACTGCGTGCGTTCCGCAGTTTGAGAAGGGAAAATTTAAAAAAAATGCCTTGAGGTGCAAATGATAATAATCAAAAACACTTTGGCAAATTGCTGTTAGAAGTCGATTAGATAAATTACGTTTTAAAGCATTTTATTCGGTTTTAAAAATTTTAATTACGTTTTAAAGTTTTTTATTAAGCTTTAAAGCTTCCAATTACGTTTTAAAGTTGTAAATTAAGCTTTAAAGCTTCCAATTACGTTTTTAAGTTCTAAATTGAGCTTTAAAGCTTCCAATTACGTTTTAAAGTTCCAAATTAAGGTTCTTACAATTTTCAATTCATTTCGATTGTGAGCGAGTTCTCGTGCCATCTGGACGGGAATTTACCGAAATAAACTGGCGCGAAATTCAAATTCACTTGAAGAAAAACTCTCGAAATAGAGAAAAAATAAATCTTGGGCTATTATTTAAACACAAGGCTGCATTGGTTTCTGCATTTCGCACTCT
Source organism: Leptopilina clavipes (assembly GCA_001855655.1). Lineage (NCBI taxonomy): Eukaryota > Metazoa > Arthropoda > Insecta > Hymenoptera > Figitidae > Leptopilina > Leptopilina clavipes. Next base: position 1,581 of record JUFY01029232.1, on the reverse strand, counting down.
TGGGCCAATATTGGCCAACACTGGCACAGTATATTTGGCCAATATTGACTCAATCTTGCCCCCTCTCCACAAAATTGGTCCAATGTATACTGGAATCATATTTATTGCATGAAAAATCGAAAATTTTTTATACAAAAAAAAAGAGAAGACAAAGAAAAAAACTTTATTGGAATATAATCCCTTTCTGCTGATGTCTATAGTTTCATGTATATAGTACTTCCTACTATTATCAACTCGGAGTAATTTTCTCCAAACTCCCCCCCGGCTTCCTTTATAAATCCACTTGGCTGAGCAATATTAATTTTCCCTTTTGCACAAATCACGGGTACTTCTGTGAACAGCCCCTATGATATATACCAGTGAAACGCACATGTGGCTGCAAAAAATCCTAGGGTTATTCTAATAGAGACGGGTTCAACAATGGGAAATGGGGACTAGTACTTCGTGCGCGTACGGGTGGCGTTAAAAGAGAGTGAGCTTAACCGATTGAAAAAAAATGGGAGAGAGAGAGAGAGAGAGAGAGAGAGAGAGAGAGAGAGAGAGGAAAGAGTCATTTTACTGTCGTGATACTGGTGTGTGCGACAGATGTAGGCGCACTGCGTTACGCTGGCCAGACTAGCGCGACACAATGCAAAATGGTCTAATTGAGTAGTCGGTGGGCGAGAGAGAGAGAGAATTTAAAGGTGCACCTATATGAAATATTTTTTTTATTTTTATTTCCCACTCATAATTCTCCACTCCTACACATTTCATTCATAAACATACACGCAAGTAAAAAATTTTAAATTCATCCTTTCAATGAAAAAAAAAGCATTATCAAGAATCGCAAATCGTGTTGAGAGATTGAAAGATTTCAATTTTTCTCTCAAATTGTAAATATATACCCGATAAGCTTGTTGTACTTTGATTATTATCATCATCGATAAGGATTATTCTCTACTTTCACAATTCACCGATAAATTTCATGTAAATACCGTTCTTTTCAAACCAGAAACCGGATTTTAAATTCTTCAAAAAAAATAAAAATAAAAATGATTTTCTATTATGAATTCATCATTATTAAATAAATATTCACTTGAATGACCAAATAATTTTCATTAAAATCAAATAAACTGTAATTAAAATAATAATTTCTGTATTTGCACCAAATACTATTTAATTGACTCAAATAAGATTTATTTGATAGAAATAAATATTAAATTAATTAATTTACTCGTCTATTGTTATTATTAATCAAATATTTACTTGAACAAAATCATTTTTATTTAAACCAAATAAACTGTCATTGAATCAATAATTTCTATTTTTAAATCAAATACCACTTAATTGACTCAAATAAAATTTATTTGAACCAAATAATTTTTATTTCAATCAAATAAATTGCAATTAAATAAAATATCAATTAATTGACTCAAATAAAATTTACTTGAACCAAATAATTTTTATTTAAACCAAATAAACTGTAATTGAATTAATAATTTCTATATTTAAATCAAATACCATTTAATTGACTCAAATAAAATTTACTTGAACCAAATCATTTTCATTTAAACCAAATAAACTGTAATTGAATCAATAATT
>JUFY01029230.1:18612-32117 GCA_001855655.1 Leptopilina clavipes | reverse complement strand
AATACAAATTTAATGGATAATAGACAATTAAATCATTTAATTGGATCAAATAATTTTTATTTGATCCAAATAATTTTTTTTTTCAGTGTAATAATCAATAAATTGATATAATAATATAATAATCAATTGTTTGTATTAATAGTTGATCCTTTTTTTGTATCTTTACTCCGAAAATTACAAACATAACCTGAAAATGTTTGCTTCTAAGGTCCCTTTCTTCAGATCGCGTCACATATATACACCCAGAGAAATGTTATATTTAAACCAAATATAATTTATTTGAGTTAAATAAACGTATATTTGTCTCAGAGCCAACTAAATTATTTATTTGTTTTAAATAAAAATTTTATTTGAACCAAATAAAAATTTTATTTGAACCAAATAAATTTTTATTTGAACCAAATAAATTTTTATTTGAACCAAATAAATTTTTATTTGAACCAAATAAAATTTATTTGAACCAAATAAAATTTATTTGGAACAAATAAATAGTTTATTTGGCTTTGAGACAAATATATCTTTTTTCTGGGTGTAATTTAAAAAAAATTCGCATATATTTTTTCAATATTTTTCTCTCAAAATATCTCATCAATAATTTATTGTTTTTTGATATCTGAGGTTTATGCTACATCAAGATTATACATATGGAATATCATTTAGTCACGATAACTTTCGTGTTAACATGAAATGAAATGTATACGTATATATATATACATATCATTGTAAATGTGTACAGAATATGTTATGTGTATTCTTTCATAATAAACTTAAGAAAAACTTAGTAAATATTTTATTTAGACGGATAAATATTTTCATGTAGGGTGCCTTCTGTAAATGACACGATGATAGTTGAGTGAGTAAAAGCGTTGTGGGGGGGGGGGAGGAGGGGATATATTTAAATTATCTAATCAAAATTTGATGCACTTTTATCGAAGTAAATAATTTAATAGAAAAAATTATTAGTTGTTAATTAATTTTAATTTCAGTTCATTATCAGAATTTTTATGATACAGTAATTTTTGTACAAAAATCAAAAAATACTGTAGAATAATTAGAAAAAATGTACAGTTTTTGTTTTGGCCTTACTAAACTGTCAAAGTACAAGTGAAAATTAATAACTGTCAATATGAATGTGAAAATGAAAGTGAAAATAGAAAACTGTCAAAATGAAAGTAAAAATAGAAATTTGTCAAAGTGAAAGTGAAGGTAAAAATGAAAGTAAAAATTGAAATTTGTCAAAATGAAAGTGAAAGTGAAAATAGAATTCTGTCAAAATGAAAATAAAAGTGAAAATAGAAATCTGTCAATATGAAAGTAAAAATAGAAATTTGTACAAATGAAAGCTAAGGTAAAAATTAAAGTAAATATAAAAATTTGTCAAAGTGAAAATGAAAGTGAAAATAGAAATCTGTCAAAATGAAAATGAAAGTGAAAATAGAATTCTGTCAAAAATGAAAGTTAAGGTAAAAATGAAAGTAAAAATAGAAATCTGTCAAAAATGAAAGTTAAGGTAAAAATGAAAGTAAAAATAGAAATATGTCAAAATAGAAATATGTCAAAGTGAAAATGAAAGTGAAAATAGAAATCTGTCAAAATGAAAATGAAAGTGAAAATAGAAATCTGTCAAAATGAAAATAAAAATAGAAATTTGTACAAATGAAAGCTAAGGTAAAAATGAAAGTAAAAATTGAAATTTGTCAAAGTGAAAGTGAATGTAAAAATAGAAATCTGTCAAAATGAAAATGAAAGTGAAAATAGAAATCTGTCAAAATGAAAGTTAAGGTAAAAATGAGAGTAAAAATAGAAATATGTCAAAGTGAAAATGAAAGTGAAAATAGAAATCTGTCAAAATGAAAGTAAAAAGTAAAAATATATGTAAAAATAGCAATTTGTCAAAGTAAAAATTCAATTTTTTTTTCTTTTCTATAACAGTGTAAGATGAAAATATTCAAGGAAATATATCGAAGCTAACATGATAATCATAAAGTTATTGAGGATTATTTACAATATGAATGTAAAAATGAAAGTATAAAAATAGAAATCTGTCAAAGTAAAAATTCAACCTTTTTTTCTTTTCTATAACAGTGCAAGATGAAAATATTCAAGGAAATAGCGAAGTCAACATGATATATCATGAAGTTATTGAGGATCATTTACTAAAAGGTTTTTATACTTTTTTTAAACTTTTAAATAAAAAGCATTTAAGAAATCACGCTATAAGCTGAAAATGATAGATTTGATTTCCATTGGGTAAATTCCAAATGGTCTAAAAAAATTATCCAAATGCGTTGTAAAAATAACCTAGAAATTGAAAAGTTTCTCGTCAATGGTAATTTTTCTGATCGATTTTACAGAGACATTGAATATTGAAATGATCAAACATAACCTCACTTTTTGATTTAGTTTTCCATGCGAGGACGAAAGGATCGAAATATTACGTACAAAAAAGGGTTTTATTTAAATTTTAAGTGCTTATGATTCTTAACTAAAAAGGAGCGCAAGCGCACGCGCCGGAGTGGGGATAATGAGAGTGAGAGAGACATCGTCGTTTTTCTCTCTCGCACTCATTGTCACTCCGGCGCAAGCGCTCTCGTCCTCAGTCAAATATCTTTCTTTTCTCGTAAATCTTTTTCTGAATTGAAACGGAATCAATTTATTTATTTATTATAACTCAACTTTTGTAATTAAATTTATTTTTATTTATTTATTAACACACACTGAAAAAAGATTTATTTGATTCAAATAATGAATTACTACTATCAAATAAGTATTTATTTGTATCAAATAAATATTATCAAATAAATTTTATCAAATACATTTTATTTGAGTCAATTAAATGGTATTTGACTCAAATACAGAAATTATTCATTCAATTATATATTTTATTTGATTTAAATAAAAATTATTTGGTTTCAAGTAAATATTTAGTTAATAGTAGACAAGTAATCGGTTATTTGAATCAAATAAATATTTTTTTCAGTGCAAACAAAAAGTTACAGAAAAAAATTTTTTTCATTTAAATAGCTTAAAAAATTATTTGCCAAATAAAAATTCTGGCAATGATGATTAAACGCATTTGGAAATATTTTTTTTTGTAGTATTTTGTTTTTGTTTATGATTCATAAAATAATTGATACAAACACATATATAGTGCTTTAAAAAATTCACTTAATGCAATTTTTTTTATACAATATTGAAGCTCGTTTAGTTCGATTCCCTTGTGCTTTTGTTCTACATTGTTCGCTGTGAATTAATTTCTTTTCCGTGCGACTTTACCTCTCGACACCATATTTTCTCCTTTTGCCGCATCTCACAAAATTGCGGTAGACGCTTCAGCGCACTCATAAATTTCTTCCTTAGATGCTTGGCTGAGCCACTAAAACCAATTATTATTTTCATTATTATGTGAATTGTCGCACTTCATTCTGACCTGTTGTCCCATTATTTGTATTGGTTATTAATTCCCATCCTAATTGATCAAAAGTAATGATAAATTCTTCCTCATTGATCTAATATAATTTCATTCCGTTTTTTCTCAAAATATATACTTAATTTATTCAATACTTTGACTATTTTATCTCAAGGGGTCTATAAAGTTCTATAAAGTAGCCTTCTTTTTTGAAAACTTTAATCATACGAAGAAAATATATAGAAAATTGTCAAAGGGTCCAAAATTGAAGTTAATTTTGCTTTTGTTATTATTGAATATAAAAATCGTTTAAATGCAGGTTACGAATTGAAATTAGATAGAAATACGAATTTGCGGTTTGATAAAAATTCTTCACACGCGGGGAAAATTCGATTAATATTATAAAAATCAGAAATTCGTTTTTTTGGATTTCGAAACGAAAATTCGGATTCATATAATTTTTAAGGATATATTCGTGCATATCCCGTTTCTTATTCCTGTTTTTTATAAGTCATCTTTTTCTTTGTAAGTGACGCGATGTTTCGAGAATTAATCCCTCGAGATTAAATTTGTTGTCGTTCAAGTGCAAGGATCTCCAAAAATAGTTTCTCCCCGGTCTCTCCAGGTCTAATAAAATATCGCTCGAGATGTTTTTTTTCTTTTTCATTTAAGTAGAAGGACCGTGTCGCTCTTTACTCTTGATTCTTAAATGAAAACGATTCCCAGATGTTAGACATCCGAAGACATTTCTCTCTCTCTCTCTCTCTCTCTAATTTCTTCTTAAAGCGAAATGACAAAAAAAATTTCGTTCTTTAAGGAAAAAAATGCATCGGATTTTTATGATGTTGCGCGCGTATCGTAGGTGGGGTTAACAATCCCTCAGTCTCTTGTGTGTATAAACTTTGAAGTACTCGTGTTTACCGCTCGCGACGTCGTTGCTTCCATGAAAAGTAAACGGTGCCCGACGGCAGCAAAATAATCGGCTTAAAATTATGCGCAGGGTGCGACGGAAATATCCTTTCGTATATTCCGGTTTAAATGGAGTACATGCATATACTCCAGGGTCGTTACAAAAAAAAGAAATTAACAATTAACTTTATTTAACGCTTCAAACATCAGGTCCAAGAAATGTTAACACTTTTCTCATTGCTTGTTGTTTTTCTTTTATTAAAACACTTACGGATGGTAATTTAGATGGGAAAAATTTATTTCCCGAATTTGTTTCTAAATTGTGGGTATTTTTTAAATCTGACATCAGATTCGTAACCACCGACCCCGAAAACCCCTGAGTAACAAGATTAAAGCAAATCTAATCGATTTTCAAAATATCGTCCGCCATATTGGTTCCGCCATTTTGAATTTTTTAAATCTGACTTCAGATTCGTAATCAGCGACCCTAAAAACCCCTTGACACCATAAGTTTAATAAAAATTCAAGAATTTTTAAAAATCTTCCGCCATATTAGATCCGCCATTTTGAATTTTTTAAATCTGACTTTAGATTCGTAATCAGCGACCCTAAAAACCCCATGACACCAAGTTTAATAAAAATTCAAGAATTTTTAAAAATCGTCCGCCATATTGGATCCGCCATTTTGAATTTTTAAAATCTAACTTTAGATTCGTAATTAGACACTCCAAAAACCCCTTGACACCATAAGTTTAATAAAAATTCAAGAATTTTTAAAAAGCTTCAGCCATATTGGATCCGCCATTTTGAATTTTTAAAATCTGACTTTAGATTCGTAATCAGCGACCCTAAAAACCCCTTGACACCAAGTTTCATAAAAATCCAACAATTTTTAAAAATCGTCCGCCATATTGGATCCGCTATTTTGAATTTTTTAAAATCCACTGCTAGATTTTTAAACAGAAATATAGTTTCCTAATTTTTTTAATAGAGTTGGACAAATTTTATATTTTAAATTCATAGAAATTGAAGCAATATTTACACATTTTTGATATATTTTGGAAGAAATTCAGAAATTCTTGAGAAATTAATTTTGTCCGTGATATTGCAACGGTAAATTTGCTTTAGTAGAAAATAAATAAATTTAGGATAATTGATATGATTCAAAATTGCCATCCCCGTTATATGGACAGGGGATTTTACTCCCTCGTTAAACAGAGAGAGAGAGAGAGAGAGCTTATAAGGAAAGAACCTTAAACGAGGTCCAGACACAACACTCGTGACTTCAGGCACTCTTTTTCTCTGTTACTCTTCCATCGAGGGTGTGTCATCGCGATGCACCTGCCTCTCTACCTCTCTCTCTTTTTCACTCATTTACCACTTGTCTCATACACACACTTTTTTTTCCATACACTGGCTCACGTCGAAAATCCACACTTTTAATTCATCGACAATTCACATCTTGTATATATGTATATGGGAAAAGTGTTATTCTCGAGTCATAAAAAGAATCTTCCAAATCGAATTAATAAAAAGTGAAATCTCTTTCTGACCATAAATCCCCGTAAAATGCTCATGAAGAAGGGTTATGTTAAAAAGAAAAAATTTTGCATCACCTGGGCAATCTTTTTTTAAAACCATATGAGAAATAATTACATGAGAGGTAAATTTTCTAAAAATCATATAATTACAACTCCATGAATGTGTATTTTGATGCGCTAAAACTAAAGTATACATTTGGCTCCATCACGTCAGGATTTTTTTCTAACCTCAAAAAAGATGTCAGATTCTATGTGAGAGTGAATTTTTTAAAATTATTAACAGATTTACTTAAATTTTGGTATTTAAAGATTTTTCGGGTCGCTGATTACGAATCTGAAGTCAGATTTTGAAAATTCAAAATGGCGGATCCAATATGGCGGACGATATTTTGAAAATCGATGAGATTTGCTTCAATCTTGTTACTCGGGGGTTTTTAAGGTCGGTGATTACGAATTTGAGGTTAGATTTTAAAAATTCAAAATGGCGGATCCAACATGGCGGACGATTATTTGAAAATAGATCAGATTTGCTTCAATTTTCTTACTCGGGGGTTTTTGGGGTCGGTGATTACGAATTTGAGGTTAGATTTTGAAAATTCAAAATGGCGAATCCAAGATGGCGGACTAATATTTGAAAATAGATCAGATTTGCTTCAATTTTCTTACTCGGGGGCTTTCGGGGTCGGTGATTACGAATTTGAGGTTAGATTTTAAAAATTCAAAATGGCAGATCCAATATGGTGGAAATTTTTTTTTTTTTTAATTTAATTCTTTTGACAAATGTTACTAGAGGATTTTTCGGTGCTTTAATGACAAATATTTTGTCAAATTCGTAATCAGCTAGTCCAAAAATATCTACTTTTGATTTCCCAATTCGAGTAATTTTAAATTGTTGCTAATTGGTATTTATCAAATTTCATAGACCGAAAAGTCTTTTTTTTTACTGATAACTAGATAAAGTACCCTTTCAAGTTTGTTTGATTTTAATTATTAGCAACATAAATTATATGCTACAATTTTGTTAGTTATGAAGCAAAATATCTTTGAAAATCTATATACATATATCATTTTTGTAACTTAGTGACGTACATTATGTCCAAAGTGTCACATTTATCTCCATATAAGAGAGGGATTGTGATTCTCGATGAGAATTAATTTTCATTCACATAAAGCAAAATTTGGCATGACTAGTACTTTTTTTTTGAATATATTTATACAGAAGGATTCTCCATTTTGATGATGAGAAAAACTTGCACTTTATTATTGTTGTGTTTACCAGTGTCTTTTATTGACATTAATTCACAGATAAAATTTTCTTAAAGCAATTTAAAATTTACATAAAATGTTGATTACTTCTAAAAGTATTGAGTATATTGACTTAACAGAAGTGGCAGATTATTTCAACCCTTTTATTCAATTTACGTAAGCAACAGTCACATTGTATTAATATCCGAGATGTGATGAATTGATTAATTTAGTATTTGGGAGAAACGCAATTAAATTGCGTTTATGTCACAAATCTACGTCTTAAGATATTTGAAAATTTATCATTCTATTTGCAGATTTTATAAAAGCAGATTATATATTATTGTTATCTAATTTTTTATATTATTAATAATATATTAATTATTAATATTAATATTGGTTAATTAATATTAATAATAATATTAATAATAATTAATATCTTAATATTTGAATTTTATATTATTAATAATTAATATTAATAATAATTAATATCTTGATATTTGAATTTTATATTATTAATAATTAATATTAATAATAATATTAATAATAATTAATATCTTAATATTTAAATTTTATATTATTAATATAGTAGTTGAATTGGTCACAATTGAAATCAGAGCAAAAGAATGGTGACTAAGGTTTAAAATCTTTATAACAAAGTTGCACAACTGTTACTTCTCTGTTAAATAGTAACACTGTAACATTTGTTACATTTGTTACACACTAATTTTCTAACTAATATATAACACTAAAAATATAACAGAACAAAGTTACACAACTGTTACTTTCTTGTTACATAACCAAATTGTAACATATGTTACATTTGTTATACTCTTATTCCGTAACAGACATGTAACACTTATAACACAACAAAACGCAGATCGTTATAGAACCGTTATATAAAATCTTTATAACAAAGTTACACAATTGTTACTTTTATGTTACATAGCCATACTGTAACATTTGTTACACTCTAATTTTGTAACAGTTACATAACACTAAAAATATAACAGAACAAAGTTACACAACAGTTACTTTTATGTTACATAACCAAATTGTAACATTTGTTACATTCGTTACATTTGTTACACACTAATTTCCTAACTAATATATAACACTAAAAATATAACAGAACAAAGTTACACAACTGTTACTTTCTTGTTACATAACCAAATTGTAACATTTGTTACATTTGTTACATTTTACTTCCGTAACGAATAGATAACACTAAAAATATAACAAATGTTATAGAAATAGTTGTAGAAACGTTATATAAAAGCCCTCATAACAAATTTACGCACTTGTCACTTTATTGTTACATATTTGTTACTTTCTGTTAAAAAACTGTTAATCTCTTTTTCTGTTAATAAATGTTACTTATTTTTTAAAAGTTAAAATACAGAACGTGTTATGTAACTGAAACTGCATTGTCCACATCGGAAACGTGAAGAAAAATTATCAAGAGTCGTGCGTTATTGTTTTTATTTTTAACGCACCTATTAGACTTGGAGGGTAATAGTAAAAAATTTTGCAATAAGGGTTAGTGTTCTGAAAATATCTACTGCAAATTATAACAGGAAGTCGCAATATTGTGGAACAATCTATGTGCTTAAATATACAACTCAATCAGTGTCAGGAGCATATATATATATATAAGCAATACCAAAACGGCAGGTGTATCCTTTCGTGTGCACCTTTTGCATTAACATTTTCTCCCGTACGAAATCGTATCGGCGGTGCATTGCCTCCTTTACACTTATCAGAGCAACTTTTTTAATCTCCGGTGAAAAGTATTTCAAAAAATTACAAGCCATACTTTCGTTGGGGAAGAATATTTATTATTATTGACACATATGCAAAAAGTGTAACATATATTTTTCAAAGCGAATATCGAATTTTGTTACATAATTTAATAAGAGAGAAACGTGATATTTAGAGGAAGTTTAGTTTCTTAATTTGATTTAACGAAAAAACTATACAAATCATTGACTCGCATGAATATTCCACAAATTTTATTTGACATAAAATTCATTTGACATAAATGTCATTTGACATGAAATTCATTTGACATAAATGACATTTAACATAAAATTTATTTAACTTTTTCATTTGACATAAAATTCATTTGACATAAATGGCATTTGGCATAAAATTCATTTGACATAAATGGCATTTGACACAAAATTCATTTATTGACATAAATGTCATTTGACATAATTCCCATTTGACATAAATATCACTTGACATAAATTTCATTTGACATTAAATTCATTTGACATAAAATTTATTTGACATAAAAGTCATTTGACATAAAAGTCATTTGACATAAAAATCACTTGACATAAATGGCATTTAACATAATATTCTTTTAACTTTTTCATTTGACATAAGTGGCATTTGACATAAAATTCATTCGATATAAAATTAATTTAGCATAAATGTGATTTGACATAATTTCAATTGGAATTTGGTCAATTTTAAAATTCGCGCAGATATTTTTATCTCAAATAAACTTCATGTCAAATGAATTTTGTGTCAAGTGATTTTTATGTCAAATAAAATTTATGTCAACCGATTTTTAGGTCACTTGGGAATTATGTCAAATTAATTTCATATTAAATAACATTTATGTCAAATGAATTTTATGTCTAATGATTTTACGTCAAATAATTATTATGTCAAATAAGATTTGTGGAATATTCATGCAAGTGAAAGTTTATTCGTCAAAATTTGAATAAGAAAATAATTTTTTTAGTGTAATACTAAAATTAATTAGTTAATTAGTTATTTAGTGAGTAATTTAGTTAGTTAGTTATTTAGTGAGTAATTTAGTTAGTTAGTTATTTAGTGAGTAATTTAGTTAGTTAGTTATTTAGTTAGTTATTTAGTTAGTTAGTTACTGCATTTTCGAGTAAATTTATCATGGTTTAATTAGTATCGTATTAAGTTCTCTCTTTTCTTACTCAATAGTTTCTCAGTTCTTTGTTTATGTCTCAAGGAAAGACCAATTCCATTATTTTACTTACTGGAAGAAAAGTGGTGTATACGTATGCGTAACACGCATTAATAGGTGTACATGGATACATACAAACACCAAGGCCCGTTGAGCATCTGCTTACTTACCCCCGTCCCCCCTTCACCCAGTCTCTTTTTCTCTCTCTCTCTCTCTCTCTCTCCACTTCACCCATGATCCCTTTCTCGGCCAATAGCAACCCCCACCGCAAGGTCCGGTGGACCCCTCTTTCCCTAATCGTTTCGTCGGACGTGTATATGCACACCACAACTCATACTTTCTCGCAAAACTCACACGTTAAACCCCTTTTTCGATGCGGAAACACCAACAAAATACAGTGGCGTTCTATTCCAATTTTAAGTATTTAGTAATTTTTTATTTTTTGTATATTTTTACCGAAAAAGTATGAGTTTTTTTTTGGTTTATCTTTTGTCTTTTACATTATTATTGAACAAAAGAAAAAACACTTAATTTCTTGCGAAACTCCATGAGTTAAATCTATTTTTCGCTGTGAAAACAGGCAGAAAAAAAATACAGTGGCAAAAAAACTCATACTTTATTGTGAAACTCGTAGAATTTAATTTGACGTAGAAACACGAAACAAATTACACAACAGTGACGTATTTTTAATTAATAAAACTCATACTTTATGTAGGAGATTATATGAGTTTTTTAAATTAATATAACTCATAATCTTTCTCGAAATTTTGTATGAGTTTTATTTCGTAAAACTCTTAATTCCTGTAGAAATTTTGTATGAGTTTTATTTTGCAGAACTCATAATTTCCATAGAAATTTTGTATGAGTTTTATTCCGTAAAACTCATAATTTCTGGTGATATTTTGTATGAGTTTTATTTGGCAAATCTCATAATTTCTGGTGATATTTTGTATGAGTTTTATTTTGCAAAACTCATAATTTCTGCAGAAATTTTGTATGAGTTTTATTTTGCAAAACTCATAATTTCCATAGAAATTTTGTATGAGTTTCATTTCGTAAAACTCATAATTTGTGGTGATTTTTTTTATAAGTTTTATTCCGTAAAACTCATAATTCTTGCAGAAATTTTGTATGAGTTTTATTCCGTTCTGATCTATGAGTTTTCCAAAAAACTATGAGTCTGTGTATTAATTATCATTTTTTCAAATTTTCATTCAACAAATAGAAACTCATAAATACTTGCAAAACTTGCAAAACTTTTTTGATACAGAAACACGAATGTTAAATATAGCAACGTCTCATTTCCTTTTAAATATTTTAAACGCATGAGTTTTGAAAGAAGTTATGAGTTTTTCATATATTAGTGAAACTCATATTTTTTACGCCTTTTTATTCCGTTTTTTGATACAGAAACACAAATATTAAATACAGTAACGTTACATTTCTTTTTTAAATATTTTAAACGCATGAGTTTACAGGGGAGGTATGAGTTTTTCTTATATTAGTAAAACTCATACTTTTTTTACCCCTTTTAACCTCTTTTTCGATACAGAAACACAAATGTTAAATGCAGTGACGTTCCATTTCTTTATAAATATTTTAAACTCATGAGTTTTGAGAGAAGGTATGAGTTTTTTATATATTAGTAAAACTCATACTTTTTTGCAAAACTTAAAATTTAAAAACTTCTTTTTTTAAAGCTGAAAAAAATATCGTTGCTTATTTCCTATTAAATACAGTTTTACAAATATTTTAATTTATGAGTTTTTGCGAGAAAGTGTGATTTTTTTCTTATAAAAATAAAACTCATACTTTTTAAAAAAATTTTTGCATTAAACATTTTTTTTTACCCAGAAACATGAACAAATGGAGTTTTGTTCCTTTTTAATTGTGGCAAAAATATTTCAAACTTGTTTCGAGTCTATGAGTTTTATGAGTTTTTTTTGCGATTGTTTTCTTATCACTTGATACAGTTTTTACCTTAAATTTTCTCGAGTAATTATATATAAATTTTACAAGATTATTATTTGTAAAGAAAACAAAAAACTATCGGCCGTCTTATAGAAAATAATTTGACCGAATTTTTTAATATTTTATTTGATTTTAAATTATTTTTCATATTCATGTGAAATTTAGAAATGACGAATGATTGACATCATTTTTTTTTTAATACAGCTGCTTGAGATGTTGATTAACAACGATTTTGTGCTTGTAAAGTAGAACAAAAAAAAAAATGAAAGAATGCCTGTGTATTGAAATGTGTGACTATAATTATAGACTAAAAAAAATTTTTTTTGAAACGATCGACGATTTGAAAAAAAATTATTCTTTGCACACGGGGGTTAACCGGTCTTAATCTTAACGAATGGCAGTAGGATCCCTACTTTGGCACTATATATATGCTATATAAAGTTTCTTTGGTTGGGCGTAAGTGTATATAATTTAGTCTTAGAGAGTCTAGACGCGCTAGGCTTAGAATTTAAAAATGCATCTTCTGAAAGGAGGATCCCTGCCGTCATAGTGAGCATAGACATTCGTGTCTTTTACCAACTCGACTGAAACCTTCACCCTGCAGGAACCTATATCCTCCCATCCCCCTTTGTAAACCAGTGGCGTAGCTCGTCCCAAGGTTCTCAACTTCCTTCCCAAAAAAAAATTAACGTTTTCGAGTGTTTTCAATACATTTTTTTTTAAATGTGACAATTTACTCAAATTTTAATTTAAATTTTTAAATTTACTTTTAATTTTAATATTAGATTCGATTTTTTTAACCAACTTCGAACTATTTTTTCAATTTATATATGCAAATTTCAATTTTTCTTAAATTTAGTTGATCGAAATTTGAAATAATATATATTTTTTCAATTAAATCTAAATTAATCTTAAATTTAATTTCAGTTTACTATAAAAATTTTTTCCATTTTCTTTTTTGTTTACTTAAGTTGTTAATTCTAATAGTAATCGCAACGACCCCAAAAATCTCTAAGTGGAAATTTTCCAGCCAATCCCGTCACTTTTTGAGAATTCGACGTCATATTTGATTCGCCATTTTGAATTTTTAAAAACTAAGTTCAAATTCGTAATCAGCGACCCCAAAAACCGCCGAGTAACAAGTTTCAAGTGAATTTGAATAATTTTGACAATTATCCGCCATAATGGATCCGCCATTTTGAATTTTTAAAATCTGACTTCGAATTCGTTACCACCGACCTCAAAAACCCCCAAGTGACGATTTTTAAGCAAATTTGAATTATTTTAACAAATTTGTCCGCCATATTGGATCCGCCATTTTGAATTTTTTAAATCTAACCTCAGATTCGTAATCAGCGACCCCAAAAACCCCCGAGTAACAATTTTCAAGCGAATTGGACTAATTTTGAAAATCTACCGCCATATTGGATCCGCCATTTTGAATTTTTGGTATATAACACACTAATGCTTATGCTTC
>JUFY01029229.1:0-14124 GCA_001855655.1 Leptopilina clavipes | reverse complement strand
ATAACTATAAATATATATATAAATAAAATAATAAAATGAAAAGAAACAAAAAAAAAAAAAGAAAACGGAAATGATTTTTTGAATTTTTCACCGTTTTTTGAGAAAAGAAAACGAAAAGCAAAAAAAAAAACTTAATATAAAAAAAAAGTAAAACGTTCTTGGCGAATTGATTGAAATTAATAGAGACAAAAAAATTTATTACCGAAAAGGCAAGAGTTTCTGAGTGAATAAATAAATAAATAAATAAACAAACATACAAAAAAAATGCGATATGGCAATTTAATCACTGCGGTGCAATGATTTTTTTTAACTCAAAAAAAAAACGAAAACTGCAATTTTGTATCCGTGTCGAACATTTCCCCCTGTGCCCCCCTTAGGAAAAGAGGAATTTTTTCGAGATAAATACGATTGAAAAAAAGGGGTAATTAATTATTAATTAACTGAATAAAATTAATTATTAATTAACTAAATAAAATTAATTATTAATTAAATGAATTATAAATTGTAAAGCTTAATTAATTATACGATTCATTAAATAATTAATTATATGGATTCATTAATTCATTATTTATTTGACTGAATAATTCATCAATAATTTTATAATAATTAATTAATAATTAAATAATTAAATGATAAATTTCAATTAGATTTTTTTTTTGTAATTTATGAGTTTCATGCGAATTTCTCAACTTTTTTTTTTTGTTTTTCTTTTCTTTTCCTAGGGATCCGTTTTCAAATTCGAGAGAATAAAAGAAATTTATTGCTTTTTTTTGTATTCTTTACGTACAGGATGATAATTTGTGGTCTTGGTGAAGAAAAAATAGTGAACGAGTTATTTTTGAGAAAAAAATATTAAACTTCTTTGTCTCTCTGGATTTAATGAAAAAAAAAGAAATAGTATAGTGAAACATTTATTTGAGAAGGAAAAAAAATTTTTTTTTAAATTATTTTTATTATATTTATTATTATTATTGAAACTATTATTATTATTAATGGGAAATTAATTGAATTCTTTGGAAAGTTGTATAAATCTTAAATGAAATTAATTTTGTACATTAAAATTTGATTTTAATTTAGTTTATTTAAATAAGTTATTAACGATAACTTGTAAGTCAAAAAAAAATGCTTTTTTAGTTTTCGTGGTTTTATTAAAAGAAAAAAGAAAAAAGAAAAAAGAAAAA
The DNA here is from genome assembly GCA_001855655.1 of Leptopilina clavipes. Lineage (NCBI taxonomy): Eukaryota > Metazoa > Arthropoda > Insecta > Hymenoptera > Figitidae > Leptopilina > Leptopilina clavipes. The sequence goes on along the minus strand of JUFY01029229.1, from coordinate 12,943 downwards.
AAAATGCGACGCGAATTTCGAGAGAGAAAAAGGAAAATAAAAATCCTGAGGGGCAATTGTAAATAATTTAGTTGAATAATTTCTTGAATTCGTTTTAAGTTTCTCGCTTTTTCCTTAAGTTTTTCTTTTCCTCTTATTTACCATTTTTAATTTTCTTCCATCATTTTTTTTTCTCTTTTTTCAAATAATTCCTATTTTTTTCATTTTAAATATATTTTTTCCCTTTTATCCTTTTTCCTTCCCCTATGAAAAATATTTCTCTATTGTCAATTTAGAGAGAAAACTGTTTTTTTCCTTATTCTCTTAAAAAATGTGTTTTCTATTCAATTTTTCCGTAAATTTCATTTTTTTCTGTTTTTTTTTCATTCTTTGTCTTGTGAATTCGCACGAAAACGCCACGAATTACCGAGTCATTCTGTATATATCGAAAACACACTTGTTTTGTAAATACACGAAAAAAAAAAAATATATATATATATTTGTAGACGAAACGGAGTTGCAGAAAATGTTTTCTGATTTTTACATTGTATTTTTTTTTCATTCACGAGACGCAATTTTTTTTTTTTTTTTGCTTCCATTTTAGTTTATATTTTTGATTTCAACAAATTCAACAGAAATTAATTAAAATTATGTAAAATTAATTTCGTTTATTAATAAAAAAAATTGAGTGTAAAATTAACTAATTGATTATAAATTTTTATCAATTTATAATTAATAATAATTAAAAATAATTAATATTATTTAATTAATTATTGTTAAAAAGAATTCAATTTTGAAAAAAAAGATGTAATTGCGTCTTGGAATTAAGAAAAAAAAGCTAAAAAAAAACAATATTAATATGTAGCTGACTAGCGATCGCAAAATAAAATCTGTATTCCGCTGCAACTGTAATCGTAAAAATTAAAACAAAAAAAAAAAAAATTTGTTAAATGTATCGCGTACTCATAATGCAAAGTGTAGTGCATGTAGCTTTTTTCGAATGGGGTCTGAGACGTAAGGTTTTAGGTACACACAATTCTTAATTAGCGATAGACAATTAATTCTAGTGTGTAGTGAATGAGAAAAGAAAAAAAAATAAGTGAACAAGGACGCAATACTTGAATTTTAATGGGCAATTCATAAAAGCGAAAATAAAATCTCTCAATTTTCAAAAAAAAAAAGAAAAGTTTTCTGATTTCTTTTTTCTAATTCATTTTCAATAAAATTTATTTATTTCGAAAAATTTATAGAAAAAAACTTATTTTCTTTACATAAACATTTTTTTTCGATAAAATATTAATTTTCCTTTTTTTCTTTTCGTTAATGAGAAAAATTAAATTAAAAGAAAAATAGACAAAAATTTTCTCAAAATTCGAGAAAATTGAGATATTTTTCATTTCGAGTGAATAATTAAATAAATAAAGAAAAACGTGAGAAAAGAAAAATGAAAAATTATCTCACAAAAGGTTTTGCGATGCCATAAGTTTAAACAAAAACAAAAAAAAAAAAATGAAAAACTCGCGGCTGAACTTTTTACCAGCCTCTGTTGTTCCACGTCCACAGCACCATCCCTTCCTCTGCGAAAAAAAGTCAAAGAGAAAAAATAAGTAATAGAGAAAAGAAAAGAAAAAACAAAAAAATTCCATCACTCGGCCCTTGTCCTTTTTGTCAGCTCGATTCTATTTCCCATTTTAGAACCCTTCGATTGATGTGGTACTAAATTATTTTGATGATTAAATAATAAATCAAGTTGTCACTGATATAATATTACAAAAATCTATTTATTACATTAACCTATTAATCTCTTTTTATTAGATATAAATTTTTTTAAATTTTTATGACCATATTTCATTTTATGACCTAAGGTTATAAAAAGTCATAAAATTTTATGAAAATAATTTTATGATCTAAAGGTCACAAAATTAAGACAGGACTGATTTTGTGACTTAAAGGCCATAAAATTAAGATATGACTTAAGGGTCATAAAATTAAGAAGACTGATTTTATCATTTTTATGGTTTTATTAGTTATGTTTATATGGTTTTATTACAACATTAAACTTTTCATGGTCATAAAATTAATTTGACTTTTACGGTTCATAAAATTATTTTATGACTTTTATTACCATAAAGTTATTTTATGACTTTTATTACCATAAAATTAATTTATGACTTTTCATGGTCACAAAATTAAGTAATAATTTTTATGGTCATAAAATAAATTTATGACTTTTATTACCATAAAATTAATTTATGACTTTTCATGGTCACAAAATTAAGTAATGATTTTTATGGTCATAAAATAAGTTTGTGACTTCTGATGGTCATAAAATTGATTTATGACTTTTATGCCCATAAAATTAGTTTATGATCGTTTATGGCCGTAAAATTAATTTAATATTTTTATGGTCATAAAATTAATTCATGATCGTTTATAGACATAAAATGAATTTATGATTTTATGGTCATAAAATTTTTTGACTTTCTTACGGTCATAAAATTTATCCATTGTAAAATTTATTTATGACTTTCAAGGTCATAAAATTAATTTATGATTATCTATGGTCATAAAATTAATTTATGATTGTCTATGGACACGAAATTAATTTATGACTTTTATGCCCATAAAATTAATTTATGATCGTTGATGATCGTAAAATTAATTTATGACTTTTATGGTCATAAAATTAATTTGACTTTTATGGTCATAAAATTAATTCGACTTTTATGGTCATAAAATTAATTCATGATCGTTTATAGACATAAAAAGAATTTATGACTTATAGTCATACAATTTATTTATTGTCGTAAAATTTTTTGACGTACGGGCATAAAATTTATCTATTGTCGTAAAATTTATTTATGACTATTTTCGATCATAAAATTTATTTACGACTTTCATGGTCATAAAATTAATTTATGACTTTTATGGACATAATTAATTTACGACTTATTATGGTCATAAAATTTATTTATTGTCGCAAAATTTATTAAGGACTTTTATGGTCATAAAATTTATTTATGGTCATAAAATTTATTTATTGTCGTAAAATTTATTTATGACTTTTATGGTCATAAAATTTATTAATGACCTTTTGTTGGTTATAAAATTTATTTATGACTCATTAAGACCAAGAACTTAATTTATAACTTTTGTGTTTAATAACATTATTTTGTGCCTCAAGACCTGGAATAAAAATGAATTGGAAAGTAAATAAGTTTAAAATAATAATTCAATCAACAATTTTTGTCTTATTATAGTTTATTTTTGAAATTCATCCAAGCGTCTACAGCCATTATTGTTGTTTTTCTTGTGTTTCATTGTTCTAATTTTTCCATTTGTTTTTTGTTTTTACAGAGAATCAAAGAAACTCAACAATTACCAGTTTTTTTTTTGCATCATCTTATTATTATTAACATTATTTATTTTAACTACAATTTAAGAAAAGGAACGTTTAGTGCGTCAAAGTCGAAAACTGATAAAAATCATTAAAAGTAAAATAAAAAAAAAAAAGAGAATAATTCGTTAAATAAAATTCTAAATTTCTCGTTCTTGATTCTCTTTTTAACAATCACATGATAATTTCATTTATTTTCATTAATTCAACTATTATAGTTAATTTTTCTTTTTCATTGAATAAATTGTCTATTTTTCATTAAATATATTTATAATTATGTATATTTATATATATTTTTTTTAATCTTGTGCAAAAAGGCGTCATCATCGACTTTATTCTCTAAAATTCTTATCTAAAGTGTGAAAAAACATTTTCTAAAAAAAATTATAAAAAAAAGGAGAATCGGTGCAAAAACGTTTTTCTTCTTCATTATTTTCTTTAGTTAATTCTTCATTTTTGTGCTTATTCATCTATTTACATTATAAATGGGGGATTGGGTATGCAATTTTTTCTCTTGCTCTCTTATTTTTTCCGTTAAAAAAGAATTTTTTTTTAAGGAAGAAAAGAAGAGAGGATGAAAAAAATAAGAAATTCAACAGCGTGGAATGTTTCAGTGCAAATATAGAGCTTGGAACTTGAATACTTGGAGCCGTATCAAATACATTTGCGCGGATTATGCACAATTAAATTCATTAAATTAATAAGGGGTTGTTTTGGGGCAGGAGGGTGAGGGGGGGACATTTCACTTTCTGACGAAGAAGAGGAAAAATAATAATTTTTTCCCCTTCGTTTTCATTTATGCTTGTGTTTTACCTTCTCACACGGTTATATCGTTTTACTTTTTCGTTAGAATAAAATAAAAAAAAACCATTTCTTTATACAAAAAAAATTCTTCTCAAAAATTCTTTAATTATATTGTTCGGGCAGAACGTAGGAAATATCATCCCAAGGATGACGATAGAGTCCTTGTTTCAGCCTCTTTTGATCCATGTAGTGACCTTAACAGATAAAAAAAATAAATTTCATTAAAATTAATTTTTCAATTTTTTCTATCTTTTTTTTAAACAAAAAAAATATATAGTATAAATTATAAAATTTTTCACTATTTTGTAATTGATTTTGTTTTTGTTTTTTAATGAGAAAATAAAAAATCAATTTACCAATGAAACCAATGCTTCTGCCAAGAACAAACAAACTGTTAATTGCTCCAATTTCAATGTATTCCTGCGCCTCCTCGGACGTGAATGAACCACTGTGTCGTAGCATATCGACAAATGCACTTGCAATCATTCCATCAACATTCAGAATTAAATTTGGTTTCTTGCTTGTGGTAATTTTTTCAATTTCAAGCGCATAATTCACCAATGGCGTTGCAGTGAAATTTGCCAATACATATTCCTTAATTAATTTCACTCGCATATCAGGATTATTAATTGACTTGATACGATGACCAATTCCCATTATTAGTTTACCCTGTTTTCGTGTATTATTCACAAAATCCTGAGGATGAAGTCCCGCGTCATAGGCCTCTGAGTACATTCGCGCTGCACCATCCAAAGCACCACCAAAACGATCGCCCTTGAAAAAAAATTAAATTTACAATTCCAGATTTCTACTTTATCGACTGCTGGTAAAATAGAAATTTAAAAAATATATATCGATAAGCCTGTACGCTATATACATCCTTTTGTCATATTTCTACATTTCCAATGGCTGATAAAGTAAAAAATATAATTTACCTACAGCCGGTACATTAGATTTCTAACTTACCGACTGCTGGTTAAAAAGAATCAAATTGCTCGTATAGGTTTGTACGATAGATAGGCTATTTTTACATTACCATCTGCTGGTAAAGTAGAAATTTAAAATACCGACAACTAGCGTAATAGATTTCTACCTTATCGACTGCTGGAAAAATCAAATTTAAACGCACATGTTGGTTTTAACGCTGGATATGCTATTTTGACATTACCAACTACTGGCAAAGTAGAAACTTAATTTACCGACAGTCGGTACAATAGATTTTAACCTTGTCAAATGCTGGTAAAATAAAATTTTAAATATACCAATAAATTTGCATACCAGATATTACTCTTTTTTACATTATCAACGGCTGATAAAGTGGAAATTTACTTTACCGACGGTTGGCACACTAGATTTATATCTTATCAACGGTCGGTAAAATGTAAATTATAGTTCAAAGGTGAAATAAAAATATTTTATATATAGCAAACAACTTAAAAAAATTAAAGAAAATGAAAAAAAAAATTTTTACTTACAATTGTAAGTAATCCAGAAACGACGGAACTGACGAGATCTTTACCGGCACGCGCGCATACAATTGTATTGTGTGCGCCGGAAACTGCTGGTCCATGATCAGCGGTGAGCATCAGTGACATTTCCAAAAATTTACAATAAACTGGCGGCAAACAACGTTGGAACCAAAGTAACGAGACAACGCCGCCAATGCCGACATTTTGCTTTAAAACTTCCGTGACGGGCATTCCCGCGTAAAGCAATTCTTGACCACGCTCGTCACAAATTGACGTCATGAACGATGCTGGTTTTCTGATTAAACCCAATTCCTTTTTTTTTTTTGAAAGAGAGAAAACAAAAATTAGGAATATTTTCAGCTAAAGAAAAAGAAATTTAATTTGTTTCATGCGATATGTGACTGAAATTTTTTTTTTTAGTTTTAAGGAGAATTAGGAGCTAAAATTTGATGGTAAATTTACATTACGCATGCGCAACAGTGTTTAGAGTGAGCTGGACATGCGCAATAGTGTTAAAAGCATTCTAGACATGCGCAGTAGCAATTAGAAGCACTCTAGACACGCGCAGTAGCAATTAGAAGCACTCTAGACATGCGCAGTAGCATTGAAAGCACTCTAAGCATGCGCAGTAGCATTGAGAGTACTATAGACATGCGCAGTAACAATTAAGAGCACTATAAACATGCGCAGTAGTGTTCTATATATTTTGAAACACGCACAGTAATGTTATGACGATTCAAAACAATATTTTAAAGTACTACTTAAGAAATATAATAAAAAGAGATATTTGAAAAATACCAATAATTCTAAGAAACTGAAACTTACCCGTGCCCAACTGTAGTCCATTGGTACGGTAGGTGGTGGAAGTTCAGGTTCAGGAACAATTGTCCCGGCAATGACGAGTTCTTGATAAACCGAATGAATAACGTCACCGAGATTATCAAAACTATCAGGTACATAGGCGCCGGCTTCTTTGAGTGCGGCATTTTTAGCAACGGCAGTCTCCATATTACTATTGGCAATTGAACCCGCATGGCCAAATTGCACCTCTGAATTAAACATACTTGCGCACGTTCCAATACACCATGCGATCAATGGTTTTGTAATTTTTTTCGACTTCAATGCCTCGCACACCTCGTACTCCTCAATTCCACCCACTTCACCAAGAAGAACAATTAATTTTGCATCAGGATTCCTTTCATATCGCATAATATGATCCATGAAATTAGTTCCTGGATAACGATCGCCACCAATTGCCACGCCTTCTTGCACGCCATTCGATGCTTTTGAGATAATATTATTCAATTCATTTGACATGCCACCAGAGCGCGATACGTAAGCAACGCTGAAATTTTATTTTTTTAATTAATAAGTTAAATTTACCCGTCGTCGGTAATGTAGGGAAATATTCAAATTTATTTCTTTTTTTTCTCTTACCTGCCAGGTCTGTACAATTTACTATGAAGAATATTGTCCATCATTCCACCGGTGTTACCAATTTTGAAACAACCAGGTTTCACACCACCAACTGTCGCAGGTCCAATGATTGTGACATTTTTCTTATGCGCCTCGAGAATTAATTTCCGGGTCATATTCTCTGGTATACCCTCGGCAATAATGGCAATAGTTCGAATTTGCGGAAATTCAAGTGTCTCCATTGTACTGTCATAAGCTGATCTCAATGACGCAAATGTCACCATAACATCAGCGTCCGGATGTTTGTTCATTGCATCCTTCATTTGCTTATAAACGGGAATTAAGATCTGGAAAGAAGATTTCCTTTTTGAAATACTGTTTTTCGACTTTACCGACCACGATTTCTACATTATCGACTGTTGGCAAAACAGGACTCTAGATTACCAACGGTCGGTAATGTAGAATTCTGTTTTACCTGCAGTCGGTATTGTAGAAGATAGAATATTTAACAAAGGAAATAAATAATCGACGAACCTCTTTGTGTCCCCAGTAAAATTTCTGCTTGTGATCGCCAACAAATGGATAGACAATGGCAGCAACTGAAGGTTCCGCTCGTTGGCAGACAAAATCAAAGTCAAGCATACCTTGAACGGCTCGATTTTGCATTCCCCAAATAATTGAACGTGTTTTATTTGTAAAGAGTTGTTTGCCCGCAGGAAGATCGGTTGAATCGCTTCTCTTGGTTTTTGACTGTGTTGCGGAGGCTGACGATGGCGATGTAACAGGTGATTTTACTTGACAACTAGGTCCAACGTCTTGACCCGATGGCAGAAGAAAATTTGCTGTTGAAAATTCTTGTGCCTCAGGATCGGGAATTGGTTTTGTACCAAGTGCCATTGCACAAATTGCCGTCATGTGTGTTTCTGGTCCAAAGACATGTACCGGAATTGCTAGACGTTTTCCTACTTCGCGAATAATTCTATGGGGAAAAAATTTTTTTTTAATAAATTATTTTCTTTTTAAAAAGGGGAGAGAAAAGGATATTTTTTTGTTGTTCTTAAACTTACCTGAGGCCTTCTTGATAATTAGGACCAGCTCGCCTCACAAATATTTTAATATTAAATTCAACGAGTTTCGGTTGAAATTCTTGTAGCGATTTGACAATGCCTTTAAATGTGGCAGCGACATTTGTGAAATTGGCAATACCACCGCCAATAATAAGAACTTTACCATCGGGATGCTTTTCCTTTGTCATTAAACTGAGAATTGTCTTTGCATATTCATAAGTTTGCTGTTCACTTGGCGCTCCCGAGTATTCACCATAATTCGCCAATTCCGAGGCGCCACCAAGATCGCAAATTGTGTCCGAATAAATAACTGAGGCTCCTGAGAAATTTATTTTATGATCATTTAGATGAAAACAAAAGAACAAATAAACTTAAGAATAAAAACTATAAAATAAAAATCATTGCCGATTGTTGGTAAAGTAGAGATTCTCAATACAAATTACCATCTGCCGGTAATGTAGAAAACTCTTCACATATCAACTGTGGATAATTGAAATTTAATTTTTTAATAAAAAAAACTAACCTCCACCAGCGACCATTGTCCAAATACGACCATTTGGATTTAAAATTGTGAGTTTTAAACTCGCTCCCGATTTAGCGTCAAGATCGGCAATATAAGCCTCCTCGGGATAAGCGTCACGTCCAAATGGCGGTGGATAAGCAATTTCACCCCAATTTGGCCTGCAAATAAAGTCCGCTGTCGTGTCTAATTTTGCGGCCAAATCCAAAATATAAATTGCCTCGTCAGTCACTACCAATGGATTTATTTCCAAATAAGTAAAATGCAAATCAACATAAAGTTTATAAAGCGAAGAGATAAATTCAGCGATTACTCTGTAAAAAAAAGAATAACATTTTGTTTTGCAAATATTTAATATTTCATTTAAAAATTATGCAATCAAAAAAAAAAAAAAAACATTGAAATTACTTACGTTTTCTTGTCATTGGTAACATTTATTAAGAGTCGATCAATTAGAGTTTTTTCATTGGGTACTTCAGCTCCAACTAGAACTTCAAGTTTTAAAGCTTTTGCGTCGACATCACCAATATCGACTCCACCTTCGTGATGGAATAAAATTGTGTCACCGTTACGATTTGAATAAATGCAAACATACGCCTCTTCTTCCTATTAAAATAAGAAAAATTCTTTTTTAAAAACTTCCACTAAACACTGCATTACCGACTGTTCGTAATGTAGTTTCCGTCGAGTACCATTTGTCGGTAACATCGATTTTATAAAACTACCATACCGACTGTTGGTAATGCAGTTTTTGTCGAATACCATTTGTAGGTAATCTATCGACTGTAGAAAACTATCATACCGACCGATGGTAAAGTAGAAATCATTTTTACCAGTTGAATTTAGTTTAATAGATTTTAAAATAATTTTTTACCGACTACCGATAACGTTTATTTCTACAAACATCTACGGTCGGTAACGCGATACCTTTAGAAATCTACATTACCGATTGATTGTAAACTTAAAAATTTTTTTGTGACAGTTGTATTCACTTTAGTGGAATATTTCTAAATATTAAGTTCTTGATTGTTGGTAATGTAGATTTCTACAAGCACCGACGGTCGGTAACGCAATGGTCTAAAGAATTCTACATTACCGAACGATGGTAATTGGAAACAATTTTACCAGTTAAATTTAGTTTTGGTAAAAGAGAAAGAAAAAATTTAATTTTACGAATAACAAAATTTTCACCTGTTTATGAGGTATAAATGGTTCGATAATGAATGTCGTAAGTTTTCCAGTTGCTTTTCCAACCAATTGGTCCTTGTTCATTCGTTCGGCGATCCATTTTTGAACAGTTGGAAGATCGGCATTAACTTTAATGAGACCCAACTTTCCTCGTCTTTTAATTAATTGATCGGGTTTCACAACGAGTTTTTCCGTTTTAAGCCAAGGATTTTCAGCGATTACATGTGGCCAATTTGTTTTTTCCGTTATGGTGACAAATTGACATTTCGCTGCCTTTGTGCCGGGCGTGAGTTTTCGATTAATTAAATCTTTACCGGTTGCTTCTTGAATTGCTTTTGCCGACATTTCTCAGCTTTCTTAAAGAAGAAAAAAAGAAATGGTACAATATTATCTGTTCGTAATAAAATAGAAATCTAATTTACCGACAAAGGGTCACAATCTATTTTTCGTATTTTTATTATTGGATTGATTGATAATGAAGATGACTGCTTTATGGTCTGTTGATAAAGTAGAACACAATTATCGACTGATGGTATTATCGGCATTTTTCTATATTTAATTTAAAGATAATATACAGTAAGAATAGTTAACTATGAATCAGCCTACAAGTGCGAAAGGGACGCTCTTATGCGCAGTTCCATTGCGCCTCACTCGCACTCACGCTTAGACCTGATTCATAGTTAAGTAGTCTTACGGTATACATACATAATAGAAATTAAATTTTAACTAATAACAAATACAAATTTATTAATCGATTCAACAAATATTAAATAAATTATCATTATAATTGGAAAAATTTGCAAATTTCAAGAATAAAAGATATTACATATTTACATAATTTTTTTCATTTTCAAACATAATCAATAACTTAGAAACGAATGTTATTTTTTTTTCCTCGAAATAACATATTTTTCTGTAGAAAAATTTTTGTCAAGATAAAACGAATGAAAATGTTAGCATTGCGGACAAGTAAAATAGAGTCAAAGGTGATAAAAACTGCTGTGTATATAAGTATGCCAAGCTCATTCATAAAACATAAATAGCAATCGACAAGAATATTTTTTTCCCCTTTTTTTTAACATTAATTTTTTCTTTTTAGGAAAAATTAGAAAAATTTTACCTTTCTTAAATATTTCATTTCTATATAATTATAAAATACTTTATAATTGTTTATTAAAAAACAAAAATTGAATATAAAAAAAAAATTACTTTCAGCATTTATTCTGAACCATTTTTTTTTGCAATTTAAAAAAATTTTTACTGTTATCAATTTTGAAAATTGAAATTATGAATAAATTACAATGGGCAAAAAAAAGAAAAGAAAAAAAACGAAACAAAACGAAAAGAAAAGAAAATGCGAGAAATGAAAAATTAATAAATAATTTATAAATGAAAATTGGATGAAATTAATTCATTAAACTCGTGAACTGTAACTAATCGTCATTTTATCAAAAGAACGTCATTGTTAAAAATTAGAATTTCATTTCACACATGTTTTCGTCATATTTTTGTTTTCTCTTTCTTTTCATTATTAATTTTCTTTTTTTTTTTTTTATTAATGATTTCTTGCAAAAGAATTCCCACGGTTCTTACAACTGTAATTTAACGTTTTACAGAGTCAGTAATTTTCTTTTTCCTGTATTTTAATGTATATAGGTAATTAATTAATTAGAAAGAAAATTTCACTTTTTTCTTCTTCTTGAACTTATTTGTGAAACTATTTTTTTCCAAATTCCAAAATAATTTTTGAGTATATTTTCGATTATTTTACTATAAAATTTTTAGATCCTCGAATTTTTTTTAGTGAAAAATGGAAAAAAAATAAAATCGAATTTGAAATAAAATTTTGATTTTAAAATCATTTTTTTTTGTTTTTTTGAAAATATTTCAAATAAATTCATATTATTTTCAAAAATCACTTTTTTTTAAAAATCATTTTTTTTTTGTTTTTTGAAAATATTTCAAATAAATTCATATTCTTTTCAAAAATCACATGTGAAAAAATATGTCATATTTATAATAATTTATTATTATTTTTGAAAAACAAAATTTACATATAAAATCAGGTTTCTGGTTTACAGATAAAAATATTGGCCTCAATATTTTCGTTGCCCAAGTCAAGAGTTTAAATTCCACGAAAAAAAAAGGAAACCCAAAATAAAAAGCCTAAAAGTTGACTGACCGCATTCCATTGAGGGAAAAGTTCCTTTTCTAAGCCGTTATATTCAAAAAAACTTCCTCGATCTTTAATGTTCGAACATTCAAAATACATTTTGTATTTTCAGTAAAAAAAATCCACAAATAAATAAATTGAAAAATAATTATCAGTGTATTGCAATTTTTTTCTTTTTTTTTTTTTGCAAAAAATGCATAACCGACAGAAAAAATGCTTTGTTAACGGAATTATTACGTGTTAACTGACGTAGGATATTTTTTTTTCATCTCATCTTCATGATAAAGAATTATTCAAAAAATATTTAAATTTTTGGAATGTAAAAAATTGAGCTAAAAATATTTTTATCAATTTAGTGTATTTTAGCTTTTAAAATATTTTTTTTGAAAATTTTTCTCAATATATTGAACAATTGTTTATAAAATTTTCAGTTTTAAGTAGAAACAAAAAAAATGTTAATAAAATAAAAAGCTAATTATTTCCTTCAGGAGCAAATTTAAATTATCAAAAAAAAATTTTTTGGAAAGTAAAAAACTTTTTTTTTCCAAAGATAAATAAATAAAATAATAAAATAAAAAGCTAATTATTTCCTAAAGGAGCAAATTTAAATTATCAAAAAAAAATTTTTTGGAAAGTAAAAACCTTTTTTTCCAAAGATTAATTTTTTTTAATAAAATAATAAATGAATTTTCTTCTTAAAGAAGCAAATTTAAATTTAAAATTATCAAAATATTCTTTTTGCGAAAGTAAAATTTTCTTTTTTAATTTTTTTTTAATAATTTTTTAATAATTTTTTTAAATAGAAAAAAACGTTTTAAATAAAAAAAATTAATTCTTTCCTAAAAAAGCAAAATTTAAATTTAAATTATCAAAAAAATTTATTTTTGGGAAAGTTTGGAGTGAAACGGTTTTTTTGATGTGATCATATAA
>JUFY01029226.1:14693-25697 GCA_001855655.1 Leptopilina clavipes | reverse complement strand
AATATTAATTTTTTAATCATATTAATATTGTGATAATAATAAAGTGGAAAAATAAAAAATAATAATTTCCATGTAAATGTGAGAGAGAAGGGAAAAAGACGAAAATGCCTTTAAAGACAGGTTTATCGTGTTTGTAAAATAACTATATAGCAGCTAATATCTAATTTTATGCTCACAAAAGTGATAACAAATCCAAATTAAGCATAACGGGCAGACTGAAATCATCGGGAGTGTAAATACATATATAGTTTGAATAGATAACACGAGATGTACACCGTCACGTCATTTTATTCGCCAAAGAGTCGTTTCTATCTCTCTGTGTTAAAATATTGTAGAAATCAAGAAAAGTAGTTACATCATCATATTTAGGTTAATTGCAAACTATAAATATTATATCGATCAATATTATTAATAGTTCCATAATTATATTTCTATTAACGTCTTTATAATTATCCTCCTTGTCAATAACAGAATTAAAAAGTCCATATTTTTCTTTTTTCACGAGATAAATTCTCTTTTTCTTCATTTGCGAATATTTTTTTTTTTTTTTTATCGAAATAATTCAATTTCCCAATTGAAAATTGATAATAAAACAATTGGGAGAATTTATCACTTGGTGTAGTAAATAGTGAATATCAATTCTTCCAAGTCAGAGGAAAAAAATTATTCATATAGTAATTTCTAATAGGTTTTTGTAAAAATTTGTTTTGGAAGGAGATTTGGAAAGTTTTTGAGAAGCATCCCCCCTGAAATTGAAAAAAAAATGTTGCGTGGGAAATCCTTTGTGGAGATATCTACCTGGCAGGTAGATGTTTGTTGGCAATGGAGAATTTTATCCGAGATGTAGGAAGGTGAAAGGGGGAGAGAAAAGAACCTTTAACTTGTAAATTCTGGATGTGTGCAGAGGGGAAAGAATGAATGGAACCTGTTGGATTTTGGAATTGCCACCTGAGAGAGGGGAAACTGAATTCTATATACTTAATGTGGAGTACCACTGACGAGGTTCTAATCTTCCATCCACCTGAGCCACCTGACTTTTTCATTGCCCTCCTCGATTTAAAACTTTTCAAAAACTACGATTCATTCCTTTCCCATTTGTGTTATTTTCTCGTTAAAAATTTTTTTTACAAGATTTGTTTTTACCGAACAAAGAATATGTTTTTACAGATTTCAAAACAATGGTATTTTGATTTGTTTTGTAAAAGAGAATTATTTGAGATATTTTGCAAAATTGGAATTAGGTTGTTGTATGAGAATAAGAATTAGGTTCTACTTTAAGTTTTTTACAGAATAAAGTTTTAGGTAGAGAATCGCATTAAGAAGTTTATGGAATAAGAATCAGTTTTTGGTTGTTTTAGATGAGGAACTTTAGGTATTTTGGGAAATTGGGATTAGGTTCATACTTTAGATACCTTTCGGAATGAAAATTAGGTTTTAACTTTAACGGATTGGATGCTTTACATAATAAGGATCAGTTTAATACTTTAGATATCTTACGGAATAAAAATTTGCAGATTAAGGAATTAAAATCAGTTTTTAACGGATTAGATGCTTTACAGAATCAGGATTTGGTTAATGCTTCAGATTATTTTGCAGAATGCTGATCAGGTTAATATTTTCAGTGTTCTACAGAATTAGGTTCAGGTTAATTTTAGGAATGATACAAAATAAGAAATTGGTTGTTACACTACATTAATGCTTTGGGTGTTTTGCAGATCAAGGAATTAAAATCAGTTTTTAACGGATTAGATGCTTTACAGAATCAGGATTTGTTTAATGCTTCAGATTATTTTGCAGAATGCTGATCAGGTTAATACTTTTGTTGTTCTAATCTAATGAATCAGGATCAATTTAGAAATGATGCAGAATAAGAATGAAGTTGTTGCATTAGAGATAATACAGATGAAGAATTAAGTTGTTGCATTGCGGACAGTACAGAATAATATTTATGTTGTTGCATTAGAAATAATACAGATTAAGAATTAGATTGTTTGAAAATTTCGCGGTAGTTGGTATTTTTGTATATTTTGTCCTAATTTCCAAAAGTACTTTGAAAACATTATTATATCCTGTGCATCACCGGCAAACTCTGCAAAGGAAAATCCATTTCCCTCCCTTATAATTCCGCCTAAGCGATAATATATATACTTAGAGAAGAGAAATAAGAGAGGCGACAAATCTTTCATCAAGGAAATATAGCGTTATAACGAAGCTCTCATCTTGATTCGCGGGATTCAAGTTGAATTGCGCGAGATTGGTATATTAGTCGCAGATTTCTTGAGCTGCGAATTTATAAATACTACAGGGCTTGAGTCATCAGTGATAAAAATAAAACAAATTGCCTAAGCCACCCGCCGCTCAAGAATCATCATGCATTCAATAATAGGTCCCTCTCTCCCCCCCTCCCACCCCGTTCCTTTTATGTTTGATGGTTAAATAAACTGTCACGCTTCGAAAAAAAAACTTCATTTCACTAAAGTCAAGAGCGAAAAATTCCATTATAAAGCATTTTTGCAAAAAAAGAGAAATAGAGAGCAAAATATCTAAAAAGAAGGAGAGTAACACTTGAAAGTATATTATTATGTCTATGAAGGAGAGCAAATAAAAATCATGACTATCGTTACTGAATGATCTCAGATTATGAAACTATTGCGCTGACTTTGTCGAAACTCGATATATGCCGAAGGCGTTCTATATTTTGCATACTTTTATTATTTATTAAAAAAAATAGAAACGTTTGAATTTAATGCTATGGAAGATATTGCCTGAAAGGTTTTTAAAAAGAGGGGGGGAGAATGATCTGTTTGCATTTATGAATCATAATTTTTTTTTCACCCTCATTCATAATTCATTATTATTAACAATAAAGTCATTTATAATAGTTTGTAACATCTTGTGGATATGTGTCACGATTTTGTTCTTTTCTCTTTCGAACATTACGGCATCGATGATCTCACTCCCTCGCAATTATACCAACTCCAACATCTTGGAATCAACAGTACGCAGGTCTCAAGAGTGTTGAGAATAAAAATTCAAAAAAGTAATTTTTAAAATCAACTTGGTTGAGTTTGATTTAAAAGAAAAAAAAATTCTTGTTAGGTTCCTGATTCTCTCTCTCTCTCTCTCTCTCTCTTTTTATTGTATTCAATGTAAATCTGATGAAAAAATGGAACATTAAACTATTTCCTTTTTAGTCCGTCAATATAATAGCTTTCCCTTTATTATATGAAATTCTCGTTATATTATTTCTACACTTCAAGGTGAAAATTAGACGAGAATGTGAATTATATTCTGTAACGTCTCCTGCCGCGTGACAGTAATTGAATACTAAGTAAATTCAAACAAAGCATAATGACGTCACTCTAATCTTATATTATACATTGTATATATGATTTGTATCGGTCACGGATCAAATCATAATTTTTTGTTAGAAAAATAAGAGAGACAATGGTTCAATGTATAACATTGATTTTAATTTAATTCGCACTTCGTACTAGGTACGTTCTTTAAAAAACTCATAATACTTAGTATCTTCTTTAAAAAACACATAATACTCAGTATCTTCTTTAAAAACCTCATAATACTTAGTATCTTCTTTAAAAACTCATAATCTTTAGTATCTTCTTTAAAAACTCATAATCCTTAGTATTTTTTTAAACTCATAGTCCTTAGTATCTTCTTTAAAAACTCATAATATTTCGTATTTTCTCTAAAAACTCATGATTACTGATTTTTTCTTTAGTAAATAACTCATAATACTTCGTAATTTCAAGAGAAACTTATAATACTTGGCTCATTCTATAGTAGGTAATTTATAATACTTTGTACTTTCTTTTATAAAGACTCATAATACTTTTTACCTTTTTTAGAAACTCATAAAATTTCATACCTAGTTTAGAAACTCATAATTCTTCTTGGTATTTTCTCTAGAAACTCATAATTCTTGCTTCTTCTTTTAGTATTAAACTCATAATACTTCGTACCTTCTTTAGAAATTCATAATTCTTCTTGGTATTTTCTCTAGAAACTCATAAAATTTTGTATTAGTTACATGTAAACTCATAATTGGTTATTTTCTTTAGTAACTCATAAACTTTAAATTTGTACTCATAGGATTAAAGGAAAGTTTAAAAAATAAAAATACATGTATCTTTTTGTTCAGAAACTCATAACAGAGGTTACTCGTTTTAAAAAACTCATAAATTTATTTAGAATCTCTTGAATTTTGTCAATTTGAACTCATAAATTAGATAGAAGAAAATTTAAAAAACGATTGTTTTTTCCCTGTTTAGAAACTCATGACACTTGACAGTTCGTTTAGAAACTCATAAATTTGAAATTTAAACTCATGCACTAAAAGAATCAATCTTTAATGTTGTATTTTAAAATAAAAATCAAGTAAATTTTTATATATATAAATTTAGATTTTTGCATATATAAACGATTTTTATCTCTATCATTTTGTATTTATGTGAATTTTAAAAGAAATTTTTCTTTAAAAAAAAATTCGAAAGGAGGAAAATAATTGAGAGATATAATAAGAAGGATAGTAATAACTTGATATATATATATCACTGAACTAAATCTAGTTGAAAAATTATTATCGTGTCTCGCTTGAAAATAAACTCTCGAGAGTTGTCCTGTATACGATCGTTTCCTAAAATACTCATCATTTTTTAAGAAGAAGAAGAAAAAAAAAAGAGAGACTATCTTAAAGGATTTAAAAAAGAAAAAACCCCCCGACGTGAAGAAATATGAGTGTTGGGGTAAAAGAAAAATACATAAAAGAAATTTGAGACACAATTTGAATTTGAATGTTTAAAAATAAATATCGGCTTTTAATGTCCCGGCGGTGGGAAAGGAAGAGGGGAAGCGCGAAAAATTAAATGCGAATTTTTCCAATGTGAAAGTCACTATTTGCTTTCTCGTGTGCGCGGGGTCGATAAAATTACTGTTTCTAAAAACTGGTTCCTCAATTTCACATATTCTCAAAATAGGACAGACGATGAACCGCGCAAGCAAAGCGTATTTTTGTCGCTTTGCGAGAGAGAAGGAGAAGGTGTGTGCATGTTTAAAACTTCAAATGAACACTCGCACGACCCTTTTCGCATATATATATATATTCTATATATTCAAAGCGGCAAGAATGCAAAATGTTTCTTTCGAAAAGTGGAAAAGCAATAATCGATACCAGAGTTCAATTTTATATTTATATGTGTGAGAAAATATTTTTAATGTCTGAAGAAATAATTTGTTTAATAATATTTTTTTTGTAAAAAGCATTTCCGTTATTGGCAGAAGAATAATATTTACGGGCATGGTGGTGGAGGGGGGGGGGGAGAGGAATAATAATAATTGAAAGAAAATGATCATCGAGGGGTATAATTTTGTTGCTGGACAATAAAAGATCTTGTAAGCGACTCAAAGAAACACGTAATCAACATATATAATCGGACGAAGTTCTTAGTTACCTGTTAAACGAGATTTACGTAGAGCTTAACGTCACACAAGTGATGGTGTTCGTCATTAATTACATCTGCTTATGTCGGTACTCCACTGCCCGCAAACATTTGTTGCTCTTTTTTTCTCTCTCTCTCTCTCTCTCTCTTTACATATACACACGAAAGAGATTTCAATGTCTTGCTCATATTTCGTGGAATTCGCATCATCTGGAATCATTGACATGTTGTAATTAGAGGGAGAGAGAGAGAGAGATAAAATTGAAGGCAGGATAATGACTAGTCATTAGCATTGGAATTATTCGCTTGCCACCTTCTTTTTCATTCACTCATAGTTCCAGGGTCAATAAAGTGTCATTCTACTAAACACTTTCATAGATTCGTTTAACAGGAGCAAAAAAACTGGACCAAGTCAGACCATCTCGATCACTATGGTCCAGCTTGAGCCAGGAATAACAACTCTAGACATTCCAGAACATTTTTCTACGTGAAATGAAACATCTCCTAGAGTAATTGATTCGGATTTTAAAACTATGACTTATCTAATAAAAAACGTAACAAACCTTATAAGTTTCTAGAGAAGGTAAGAAGTATTATGAGTTACCTACTAAAAGAAAAACCAAAAATTATGAGTTTCTAGTGAAGGTACGAAGTATTATGAATTACCTGCTAAAAGAAAAACCAAAAAGTATGAGTTTTTAGTGAAAATACGAAGTATTATGAGTTCTCTACTGAAGGAAGAACCAAATATTATAAGTTTCTAGAAAAGATACGAAGTAATATTGGTTTCTAAGGAAAGTACAAAGTATTATGAGTTACCTACTAAAAGAAAAACCAAATATTATGAGTTTCTAGTGAAGGTACGAAGTATTATAAGTTCCCTACTGAAGGAAGAACCAAAAACTATGAGCTTTTAGTGAAGGTACGAAGTATTATGAGTTCCCTACTGAAGGAAGAACCAAATATTATGAGTTTCTAGAAAAGATACGAAGTAATATTGGTTTCTAAGGAAAGTACAAAGTATTATGAGTTACCTACTGAAAGAAAAACCAAATATTATGAGTTTTTAGGAAAGGTACGAAGTATTATGAGTTCCCTACTGAAGAAAGAACCAAATATTATGAGTTTCAATGGAAGTAACGAAGTATTATGAGTTACCTACTAACGGAAGAACTAAATATTATGAGTTTCTATTGAAGGAACGAAGTATTATGAGTTACCTGCTAAAAGAAAAACCAAATATTATGAGTTTTTAGGAAAGGTACGAAGTATTATGAGTTCCCTACTGAAGGAAGAACCAAATTTTATGAGTTTCTAGAAAAGCTACGAAGTAATATTGGTTTCTAAGGAAAGTACGAAGTAATATGAGTTACCATCTTAAGGGAAGAACCAAATATTATGTTTCTAGTAAAGGTACTAAATTTAGTTCTGTTATTTGATGACGAATTGTATCATAAATAGTATTTGTCAAAAGAAAAAGGCGAAGAAAAAATATCTGCGCGTAAAGAAATATTTATACTGTCGAGTGTCTTTTTAGTCTGATGATTCGCAATAAGTTCTCGTTGGAAGTAATCTTCCGGCGCCAATGTATCGTTTCTCTACTTTACCGATATGTGTGTATGTGAGGGCCCCTCCTTTAGGAACGCACGCCTTGAAAAACCCACTCCTCACACCTACACGTACAGGAAAACTCCTTCTTTTATACATTTGCACAACACGCATATATATATATATATGTATACATATGTGCAAATGACATGACACACTGTCGTGCCACACCCGCAAAACTGGACTGCCACACGACATCCGTATATCATTATTCATCAACAGATTCCGCATTTCTTTCTCCTTCTCACTCCGTTTCCAGGGACCGAAAATTCGGCGCAACATCTGTGTATTATGGAGGGCACGTGGCATCAGTTTGCGTGTGGTAATAATTTTCTCATCTCATTGACGAACAATACACACACACACGGAAAGTTGCGGTCAGTGCAAATGAATGTAATGATCAATGACACATCCGCTCTCGTTTCCATCAGCGCGGCACAAAATTCGTGTCACCAAACCATCAGATTTGTCTTCATTTAGAGGAAGAAAGATGTGGGAATGTGGTTTAATTCGGAAGCGGAGCTTTTGAATTGGAAGATTGATGATGAAGAAGTTAGAGTTAGGAACGTTGGGATATTCTTTTGCAAATTCTGCAAAGCAGTGGTTCTTTTAGTGAGAGGGAATGGTTTTGCTTAGTTGGGAAATTGATCAGTTGAACCAGAGGTTTAAGAAACTGGTTAATAGTTTTTTTTTTTGGTCCAAGAGTTCAAGGAAGGTAAATGTGCTTCTTCAGGTAAATTAAAGGTTCAAAGAAGGTTAAATGTGACTCTTTACTTGAACGAAAGGTCCAAAGAAGGTTAAACATGTTTTTTTAGGTAAACCAAAGGTTCAAAGAAGGTTAAACGTGACTCTTGAACCAAAGGTTCAAAGAAGGTTAAATATAGTTTTTTAGGTAAACCAAAGGTTCAAAGAAAGTTATGTGTAGTTCTTTAGGTAAATCAAAGGTTCGAGGAAGGTTAAATGTGGTTCTTTAGGTAAATCAAAGGATCGAAGAAGGTTAAATGTGAGAATTATCTTAAACCAAAGGTTCAAAGAAGGTTAAATATAGTTCTTTAAGTAAACCAAAGGTTCAAAGAAAGTTAAATGTGGTTCTTTAGGTAAATCAAAGGATCGAAGAAGGTTAAATGTGAGAATTATCTTAAACCAAAGGTTCAAAGAAGGTTAAATATAGTTCTTTAAGTAAACCAAAGGTTCAAAGAAAGTTAAATGTGGTTCTTTAGGTAAATCAAAGGATCGAAGAAGGTTAAATGTGAGAATTATCTTAAACCAAAGGTTCAAAGAAGGTTAAATATAGTTCTTTAGGTAAACCAAAGGTTCAAAGAAAGTTAAATGTGGTTCTTTAGGGAAATCAAAAGTTCAAAGAAGGTTAAATGTGACTCTTTACTTAAACCAAAGGTTCAAAGAAGGTTAAATATAGTTCTTTATGTAAAACAAAAGTTTAAAGAAAGTTAAATGTGGTTCTTTAGGTAAATAAAAGGTTCAAAGAAGGTTAAATGTGACTCTTTACTTGAACCAAAGGTCTAAGGAAATGTTTCATGACTTCTACTATTGTTTATGATTGAACTAACTGTATCTGGTATAATTTCTTCATAAAATGGAAGTCTGAGACAGACATTATCCGCTTTAAAGACACTTTATCATCAAACTTTATTATTGACTGCTCAATTCACAATCTTATGCATTTATCATTAACACCATGTTCTAATGTTCTTTTTAAATCTCTCTCTGCCTACGTGGCACGTGCACGAGGTTCACTTTTGCATAAGCATTCAATGGAGAATGAAAGGGCTGTATATAATCTTTGTGCACGCCTTACCTTTACGTCGACACTCTCACACCGAGAGTGAGCAGTTTCGCCACGTGCCTTTTGTGCTGAATATTTTTCAATTTCTTTCTCAGATTTATATCCCACCTGTATTCAGTGTTCTTTAAAAAGAAAACACAAATAATAATTTTAGATATTAAATTCAACTTTATGAATATTGCGACTTGGTTGTTTCTGTATCAGATTTTACATTCTCATCAATAATGGAGAAATATTTTTGTTTGGTATACCTGAGACACTTTCTAATATGTTTTGAAATATATTAACCCTGATTCATATATTTTAGACTCTTTCCTGTTAATGTATTGAAATTTATTTATAAAAAAGGAAAAATAATCTTATCGTACGGCATATAGTAAATTTCTGATTTTGATGTTGCATTCGGAAGAGAAATATTGAGATGTAACTGTAATGAGTAAAATAGTGTCAAGTGACGTTTACTTGTTGTTGTTTTCTCACTGAAGACAGATCCAGTAGGCGTTGAGAAATCAAGGAGGAGAGAAATAAAAGATCCACTTGGTTGGAATATATTATATATGTAGTTAAATATTTTTATCTCGGGAAATAAATTTTAGAGCGCAAAATGCAGTCTCGGGGGCAAAGTTACAATCACTAAAACCTACCATGTCATTAAGGTCATTTCAAAATTTCTATCATCATATAGTCACTTCTTTACATTTGTCTGAGATTCTTTTCATTTCTTCAACGACTATTTAATAGACGTGGTCTCTAAAAAAAAAAAAATTGTCCACACACACAATGGCTTCCTTTTGAATTCTCTTACCAAGAGTTATACACTATACAATTAGCATTATTCTCGAATGATCCTTGTTTCCTTTTCTTTATATTCATATACCCGTATTAAATATATGCATAATGCTGAAAAATTTAGAAATACACCGTGTCGTTTCTTCACTTTAATATAAAAGAAAGAGAAAAATTTAATTCGTCTAGTGACTCGTTTTTCCATTCATTGTTGCACTTTGTATCTTTATATCGTTTTTAAAAAAAGATTTCTACGTTTCTTTTGACCTTAGGATCTTCTAAGTTAATATACAAGTGGAAATAAAATTCTAAACTGAAAATTCCAAGATTATTTAAACTAATAAAAAAAACGAGTTACTTGCGAATTGTGAATGCAAATGCAGCGATAAGATAAAGTATGTGGTTACAAGTTAGTAATATACCTAAGTGACTTGGTCGAGTTAATCTCACTTTTTGTTGAAATAAGAATTTTGAATTAAAGATTATATAAGATTTGTGTTTTGTACGAAACAAAAATTAGTAGTTGACGCAAACTGTTATTGATTCACTAGTTACTAGTTTTAGTTTATGAGTTTCAGTTTACAGTTCTTGCGTTACTAAAGGGTGTCAAGAGTTACGAGTTTCTAAATAAATTACGAAGTATTATGAGTTTCTAAAGAGGGAACGAAGTATTATGAGTTACCTACTAAAGCAAAAACCAAATATTATGAGTTTCTAGTAAAGGTGCGAAGTGTTATGAGTTACCTACTACAAGAAAAACCAAATAGTGTAAGTTTTTAGTGAAGGTACGAAGTATTATGAGTTATCTACTAACGGAGAACCAAATATTATGAGTTTCAATGGAAGTAACGAAGTATTATGAGTTACCTACTAACGGAAGAACTAAATATTATGAGTTTCTATTGAAGGAACGAAGTATTATGAGTTACCTACTAAAAGAAAAACCAAATATTATGAGTTTTTAGGAAAGGTACGAAGTATTATGAGTTCCCTACTGAAGGAAGAACCAAATATTATGAGTTTCTAGTGAAGGTACGAAGTAATATTAGTTTCTAAGGAAGGTATGAAGTATTATGAGTTACCTACTAAAGGAAAAACCAAATATTATGTTTCTAGTAAAGGTACTAAATTTAGTTCTGTTATTTGATGACGAATTGTATCATAAATAGTATTTGTCAAAAGAAAAAGGCGAAGAAAAAATATCTGCGCGTAAAGAAATATTTATACTGTCGAGTGTCTTTTTAGTCTGATGATTCGCAATAAGTTCTCGTTGGAAGTAATCTTCCGGCGCCAATGTATCGTTTCTCTACTTTACCGATATGTGTGTATGTGAGGGCCCCTCCTTTA
>JUFY01029226.1:0-14582 GCA_001855655.1 Leptopilina clavipes | reverse complement strand
TTTCTAGTAAAGGTGCGAAGTGTTATGAGTTACCTACTACAAGAAAAACCAAATAGTGTAAGTTTTTAGTGAAGGTACGAAGTATTATGAGTTATCTACTAACGGAGAACCAAATATTATGAGTTTCAATGGAAGTAACGAAGTATTATGAGTTACCTACTAACCGAAGAACTAAATATTATGAGTTTCTATTGAAGAAACGAAGTATTATGAGTTACCTACTAAAGTAAAAACCAAATATTATGAGTTTCTAGTGAAGGTACGAAGTATTATAAGTTGCCTACTAAGAAACCTACTAAGAATAATCAAGAATGATGAGTTTATAAAGAAAATATGAAGTATTATGAGTTACCTACTAAACGAAAAACCAAATAGTATGAGTTGCTAGTGAAGGTATGAAGTATTATGAGTTTCTAAGGAAGGAACAAAGTTATTGAGTTACCCTCTACAGGAGATACGAAGTATTATGAGTTTCTAAAGAGGTAACGAAGTATTATGAGTTACCTACTAAAGTAAAAACCAAATATTATGAGTTTCTTATGAAGGTACGAAGTATTATAAGTTACCTACTAAAAGAAAAACCAAATATTATGATTTAACTACAGAAGATACGAAGTATTATGAGTTTCTAAACGAGGTACAAAGTATTATGAGTTAATGAAGGAAGTCGATTATAAACTCATAAAGTATTATGAATTCTTTCTAAAAGCTTAGAAGAATTTTAAATTTTAAATTTATTTTATGAGTTTCAAAATGTTTTATCAAACGTTTATGAGTTTGGAAATTTTTCTTTTTTTTTTATCGAACTGGAGTCATTATACAGCCGAACTTGATTTAGCATTCGTATGACCAAGCAGAGATTTTAGTAGGTCGTCGTCAGATACCAAGGGGAGGAGGGAGGGACATGTGTCGTGGTCGCAATTCATCCAGTACGGTTTTCAAGTCCCGTTCCGGAGTATATATCGCCGCCTTCCTTTTACGTTGCGAGGAGAAACCAGTATAGAATGAAAAATAATGAAAGAGAGAAGAAAAAAAAAAATTTACAAAAATACTTTGCATCCCAAAAAGAGTTTTTTTTCGTAATCATTTCATTGAATCTTGCTTAGCTCTGTTACTAAAATCTTGAAACGAAACCAGAGAGACGTGATGTAATTTTTTTTTTCATATGTCCTTATTGGGCCCCCGGAGATTTGTTGCTCAAGATTGAGGGACAATTTAGGAACCTCAGTTAGAAAAGTGTGTGTACGTACAGATTTTCTCGAAATCACGTAACTCTCTGTGTACTATAAACACTCTTTCATCTAATTGTATAAGAGGAGATATTTCAACGACTGTGATTATCCCATATAGACGCAGTGTGTTGATTCACCTACATATGAGGTGTACCCATTGTGCAAGACAAAATGCCCAGAACTTGGTTCCACATCTGGACATGAGAAATCATTATTGCAAAGAGAAAAAAATAATAAAGACTTTTATTGCACCGTACAGCTTATTTTTGATGAAAATTGATTTTTTCCTTTCACTGCACATCGAAGATATATAAATTAGAAGCAATGACCAAAAGAATAGTATTTTTTTCTTTAATCATTACACACAGAAAAATGTTTTATTTGAATCAAATATAATTTATTTGAGTTTAATAAACGTATATTTGTCTCAGAGCTTACTAAACTATATATTTGTTTTAAATGAAAATTTTATTTCATTCAAAGAAAAATTTTATTTGGTTCAAATGAATTTTTTCTTTGAATCAAATAAAATTTTCATTTGAATCAAATAAAATTTTCATTTGAATCAAATAAATTTTCATTTGAACCAAATAAAATTTTTCATTGAATCAAATAAACTCTATTTGGAACAAATAAATAGTTTTAGTAGGCTCTGAGTCAAATATATATCTTTTTTCTGTGTGTATTGCATATATATTGTGTTTTGACAGTATATTTGCTCCGGTGTGTGGTTCACGGGGAGGAATAAGAAGAGAGGTCAGGCACTCGAGAAAGTGGGACATGTTGGGAACATTAACCTTTACTCCGTTACGAAGCGGAAGAAGGGTGGATGATCGACCTAGAGGATCTATTATCGCACCTTGCCATCTCGAAGCAACTACCCTCTTTTTACTAGAGTAAAAAAAGGAACCTCACCTTTTGTCGAACGAAATGCAAAAAAAAAGAGTCTTCCTGTCCCACAGGAGGAGAGAAAAAAACAAAACAAAACTTTTCCACAATAATAGACGGAAGAGAAGACGATTTGAAACTACCAATTATTATTATTCAAATTTCGAATAGCTGAATCACGTTTTTGTGCTAGGTTTTTTTTTTTCTTTAAAAATTATCTTTTAATCAATTAATAAATTTTATTTGAACCAAATAAAAGTTTTCTTTGAACCGAATAAAATTTTTTTCTTTGAACCAAATGAAACTTTTATTTGAATCAAATAAAAGTTTTCTTTGAACCGAATAAAATTTTTCTTTGAACCAAATCAGAATTTATTTGAAACAAATAAATAGTTTAGTAGACTCTGAGTCAAATTGTGTATTTTTTTCTAAAAGTGTAAATACTTATCCAGAAAAAGGATATGTTTGACTCAGAGCCTACTAAACTATTTATTTGTTCCAAATAAATTTTATTTGGCTCAAATAAAAATTAATTTGGTTTAAACAAAATTTTTATTTCTGTCAAATAAAATTTTTATTTTAAACAAATAAATAATTTAGTTAGCTCTGAGACAAATAAACTTTTATTTAACTCAAATAAATTATATTTGATTTAAATAAAATATTTCTCTGGGTGTACTTTTATGGATCAATTAAGAAAGGAATTAGAAATGAATAAGAAACTTTCTCCCCTGTCCTTTTTTTTCCATTATTGAAAAAAATATATTTCTCCTCTTTTCTATGTAACGAAAATATTAAAAAGTATTCTAAATGTGACAAATGAGGAATGAAGCGTTTTGAGAATAATTATAGAGAGAAAGAGAGAATAAGACGAATGTAATCGCTTTAAAAACAGAATGTCGAAACATCATCTTGGGTGTCCCGAAAGTAATTCCCATATATCTCGCGGAATCCCGATAAATATGTTTTAAAATGAATAATTTATATATCAATGTTGAGTGTGTATGTACACAACTGGAGGGGAACTAGAGAAGTGAATGGCCACAAATGCAAGTCAGTAGATGAAATCTCAGAATCTTGAGAGATGGAATGCTGCAACCTCACGAGGTCAGTGCCCCTCCCTTCGAACTGGTTCCTAGAAGAATTCCTCAATTGTATGTATACATATACATACACATCTGTATTGTACAGGGTCCAATGCGTGTGCTTCATTTGCACTGCAAGTATAGACATTAAACAAAGCATCTCTCATTTGCTTCGAATCACTTTCTTCATGCTTTTGAGAGAAGGGGAGGGAAGTAATGCACATCTGGTAATTAACCAAGAGTTAAAGAGAACCATTTGTGGTATGTTATTGGGTTCATTTCAACACTTCGTTTGCAGTATTTGAGTCAGAGAAATTAATATATTGCGACACAATGTTTTGTTTCTTTGATGAGTCTTCCACTTTTTAAAAAAATTGCTAGAAATTATGTGAATTTTGAAACTTTGGATAACATTTCTTAGGTCCGTTTAGTTATTGTATTAAAATTTTGTCTCGGCTTATGAGTTTATAGTCAAAATCTATGAGTTACAGTAATGGAGATGTCAAGCATTATGAGTTTGCTGAGAGGTACCAGGATGTTATGAGTTTCTACAAAAAGTAGGAAATACTGTAAGTTTCTAAAGAAGATAATAAGTACTATGAGTTACCTACTAAAGGAAAACCAAGAATTATGAGTTTATAAAGAAAATAGGAAGTATTATGAGTTACCTACTAAAGGAAAACCAAGAATTATGAGTTTATAAAGAAAATATGAAGTATTATGAGTTACCTACTAAAGGAAAACCAAGAATTATGAGTTTATAAAGAAAATATGAAGTATTATGAGTTACCTACTAAACGAAAACCAAGAATTATGAGTTTATAAAGAAATCATGAAGTATTATGAGTTACATACTAAAAGAGGGAGTAATCATTATGATTATTTGAATAATTACGAAGTATTATGAGTTTCTGAATAAGAAACGAAGTATTATGAGTTACCTACTAAAAGAAAACTAAGAATTATGAGTTTCCAGATAAAATAAAAAGTATTAAGAGTTACCTACTAATAAAGTAACGAAATCTTATGAGTCTCTAGATAAACAACGAAGTAATATTAGTTTCTGAGGAAGATACGAAGTATTATGAGTTACCTACTAAAAGAGGAAGTAATCATTATTAGTTCCTAGAGAAAGTACGAAGTACTATGAGTTTTTTAATGTGTTATGTGTTTCTAAGCAGGGTACGATGTACAGTGAGTTACCTACTAAAGACGGTACCAAGGATTATGAGTCCTTGTTCGATAGGAATAGGGATACTTTCCCTAAATGAAAGTACGGAAATATTATGAGTCTAAAGATGGGAACAAATATTATGAGTTCTAAAACAAGTTTGCAAGTGCACATGATGTTTTGAATTTTGTTCTAGTTCATAAATTTTTGAATTTAATGTCTATGATTTACTAAATTAATTTATGAGTTCACTTTTTCATTGAAGCTGAAATTAATTTAAATTATTCCCTAAATTAGTTAATTTAAAATTGTATTTTGGACTTTAATGCGGATAAATTTGAAAACAACGAATAATTAAATTTCCGGAACAATAAAATGTTTCAATTATTGTATTTTATTTCCCAACTCGCATTAAAAGACAAAAAAGAAAGACAAGTTTGAAGCTTTTTGCCGTACATGCATTTCCTATATGTATATATATGTGATGTATTCATTTGGTGTCGTGAGATTGTACGTGGCATACTGTAAATCTAACAGTAAGGCGTGGTCTGTTTTGCTCAATCAGAATCACCGTGGAAGTCAGTAAAGTTTCTAGTTTTGAGGCCAAGAAAGAGAGAGAGAGAGAGAGAGAGAGAGAGAGAGAGAGAGAGAGATCGTTGCAAGAATGTTATCCTAAAATCTACAAGTATATTTTATACATTCTGTTCATAAACCAAAACAAAGTCAAACTCATAAAAAAAAAACTGAAAAATATATATTCTTCCCAGGAATAGTGAATTGGTTTTCTTTTCTCAGATTGTGAGTGAGTCTTTTTTTTCCTCTTTGCGAAAAAAAGGTTTTTTTTACTGTCGTGTATTAAATCGGTCATAACGGAAATTGATTTACGAGAATGTTATTCGTAATAAGTAAGCATATATATATATATATATAAATATGATGTGAAAAAAAATTGTCCACTTGAAATTGAATAAAAGGTGCGTATATATTCTAACTATATATATATATATATGTAATTCAAAGAAAACGGGAAAAGCTATATAGAAATTACGTGCAAATTATAGTTTATTACAAACTTTATAGCTTTAAACAGTAGCACAGTTATTTGTGTATTACCGTTTTTTTTGTCTTGCACAATTTTGTCGCATTTCTGCCACAGATTGAAAATCATCAATGTCGAGTTCAGAGAGAAAATGACAGTCATAAAGAATATTTATTTCAAAATTATGGAATTACTCTTTTTTGTGTTGTAAAAGACAGGAAAAATTGAAAATTAAAATCAAGATTTATTACAGGCATATAATTGAAGGGGAAAAATTAAATTCTAATTCTTCTAATAATTGTAATTGAAATATGTACCACAAATATTTGTTTGACTGGAAAAAAAATTGCTACTTTGCATCTGTCAATTAAAACTTTGACGAACCATATGGCGGCCTATTGATATAGGAATAATCGTCTTTTCAAGTACCCAGTTAATTTTAGTTTCTCGACAATGTTTTCTAACATAAAAAAATCATCATTAAACTGCATTCACCTTCTTGAGAAAATCATATAGTAAACCTACTTTAGCACGGAACTCATATTACATCGTACTTCCCCTAGAAACTCATAATATTTGGTTTTTCCTTTAGTAGGTAACTCATAATACTTTGTAGTTTCCTTAGAAACCAATATTACTTCGTAGCTTTTCTAGGAATTCATAATACTTGTTCCCTTCTCTAGTAGGTAACTCATAATACTTGCTACCTTTTCTAGTAGGTGACTCATAGTACTTCATACGTTTTCTTAAACTCATAACTTTTTTGTTTTTTTAGTAGGTAACTCATAATACTTTGTCATTTTTCTAAAACATCATAAAACGTTTGTACTTTGGTTTATAGACTCATAATTCTCAGCAGCTATTTTAGTAGGTAACTCAAAAAACTTTGCACATTGTTTAAAAACACAAATAATTGTTACCACTTTAGTAACTTATAAATTTTGTAATTGAAACTCATAAAGTAAAACAAAATTTTCAAACCACATTCATAGTCTGAAACGAATTTTTTAAATTTATTTTCAAAATGTCAACAATTTGCTTATTTTATATGTATTATATATAATAGAAATAAGAAACTTTCGACAATAAATAAAAAGTATAAAGACCTTCTGGCATTCAATTGTATATATACATAAGATATGTTGAATAAAACTTGTAAAGTATATATATTTATAGTTTTGAAGGTTTTTGCTCTGTATTAAGACATTTAAAATAATAATAATAATAATAATAACAACAACAACGAAGTATACTTTTATATATGCGGAAGTGAGTTTATTGAAATATATTTATGTCAGATTTCCGTGTTGATAATGAAAAGTAAATGTTCTTGTTCATGTAGATGTAATAGTGCGAAAAACTTAATTTTAATCTTATTATATGATCCATATTTAATCTAGAGTGGATGTCAATTAGAATATTTCTTTACAAAGACGGGTTTTTCTTAATTTAATATTTCGCCTTAATAGTTATACTCACTCTGATGAAGATATTGTTGGGGAAAAAAAGAAACAAATTATCGCATAAATATTAATATATGAAAAACTCGGAGCAGGAAATGCTGTGCAAGTACCTAGATACACATACAGTCACACCTGTTGAACATTTATGCGGTAACTCTTAGAAAAAATTATTACATATTGTAATATAAATCTTGATACTCTAATGTGTAATTTAATTTACAGTTTTGTATTAAATTTTCAATAACAAATAAAATTTTTCGATAATACGAATTCTCTCGATATTTAATACTCAAATTTCCATGATGTAAAATTGGAAAACTAATGGATAAATTAATAATTAAACTAATTAATAAATAAATTATTAAATAAGTAAATAAATTTATTTATTCATTTATTAGTTTATTTATTAATTTATTTACCAATTGGTATATTTATTTATTTAATTATTATTTTATTTATTTATTAATAAATAAATTTATTTGTTAATAAATTAATTTATTTATTAATAAATTAATTTATTAATAAAAAAATAAATAAAGTATTTACAATAGAAAAGCAATGGAAAAACTTGAGACTAAAAGTCCGAGAAAAAATAATTGCAATAAAAAATTGCGCCACTAATATAATGTAATATGCAAATTTTTTTTGTTTCAAATTGCGTGTTTAATTAAGAAACTACTGATAAAATAAAAAATTCCTTTATTATTATATAGAAAAAGATTAATGGAATTTTAATGCAATATAAGTGGATAGAGTGGTTGTAATAATTTATTTTTGATCAGATCCAATTTAATACTTTGGGTAATATGACAATGTGGCCACGCGTCGGGTTGATGTGTCGGTCCCTCTTTCACCAATCATGACAACCAACCGTTGATGGTATTATATATATATCTAGACTCTTAATGCTTGATGCATGTATGACTCGCGCGCCATATATACGCGACGATTGCGACGACAAACGATCCATGATCCCTCTTTTCTCATTGGAAATGAGGCGCCATTTATTTCAGTGACAAAGAATATCACGCGTGTGGAAATTAAAAAAAAAAAAACATCTCTTCAAAATCGAGGTCTCATTCATGATGCATTTCTTTGACTATTCAAAGACTGATGATTAAATACGATCACGAAAAAAAATTACCTTCATCAATGACTCATAAATCAGTTCAATAACTCATAAACATTGTTGTTAACTTAGAAAATTTGGTGTAAATACCTTTATAAGAAACACTCATGAATTTTAAACTTGAACTCATAAACTAAAGTAGCATTGATACTAATACGTTCTTTATTATAAAACTCAATTATTTAAGTAACTCATACACTTCACATATTCTCCCAAAAACTCATAATATTTGGTTTTTCCTTTAGTAGGTAACTCATAATACTTCATACCTTCCTTAGAAAGTAATATTACTTTGTTCCTTCACTAGAAACTCATAATATTTGATTTTTCTTTTAGTAGGTAAGTCATAATACTTTGTACGTTTCTTAGAAACTAATATTACTTCGTACCTTCACTAGAAACTCATAATATTTCGTTTTTCCTTTAATAGGTAAATCATAATACTTCATACCTTCCTTAGAAAGTAATATTACTTTGTACCTTCACTAGAAACTCATACTATTTGGTTTTTCTTTTAGTAGGTAACTAATAATACTTCGTACCTTGACTAGAAACTCATAATATTTGGTTTTTCGTTTAGTAGGTAACTAATAATACTTCGTACCTTGACTAGAAACTCATAATATTTGGTTTTTCGTTTAGTAGGTAACTCATAGTATTTCGTATATGCTTTAAAAACTCAGGATACTTTGTATGTCCTTTAGAAACTCATAATACTTTTATTTCCTTTATAAACTCATAAAAAGTAGAGAACCTCTTTGTGAAGAAGAAGGTAAATATAATAAATGATTAATCGTATATTTTCATTGTGCAATAAGGAAAAGAAGTTAACTGTATCCCCTTTTTTGGTTAGTAGTGCATTTTTTTTTCTTCCTTTATATCCTATCGTCGTAATATATATATGTATATGACATAAAGAAGACAATCCCAGCATTCGACCAAGCAAAGAAACCAAGTGTCTCGTCTCGTCTGGGTGAGCACATTGGACATTAAGTGGATGGGTTGGGCCCCTCTTTTCTATACATACATATATAGTATTAATACATACGCACATAGTATGGGCCTCACATACAGTGCTTCTCTCTTCTGACTTACATACCTTTTATAAACGACTAGTCATTTTCTTTTAGCTTTCGGCTTCGTCTCACACTGCCAATAGCAGGAAATGACACTGGTCTCGCATCGCAGGATGTTCTCACAATATTTTAAATATTCATCAAAAAAATTATTATTATTATTATTATTATTACTATCATTCTCCTTGTGTCTTGAAATGAAATTAAAATATTTCAGCAACAACAAAAACAAAACAAAAAACATGTAGATTCGCCAATAAAATATGAATTTTAGAAATATTTGCTGGACCGATGCAACATCTTTAGTTTATGAGCTTCAATTTAAAATCTATCAGTTAGTAATTTAATTTACCAATTAAGAAAGGAGTTATGTACGAAGAATTATGCGTTTCATAAGCAGGACGAAATTCTATGAGTTAACTACTAATTGCAGCAATAAAATATTATGAGTTTTTCATGGAATGACAATAAGTATGAGTTTATAAATAAGGAACCAAACATCATGAGTTTCTAAAAAATACTAAGTATTATGAGTTTATAAAGAAAATACGAAGTGTTATGAGTATCTAAGCAAGGTACGAAGTATTATGAGTCTCGAAAGAAGGTATACGAAGTACTATGAGTATCTACTAAATAAAGTACCAAGTATTATGAGTTTCTAAGAAAGAAACGAAGTTCTATGAGTTACATTCTAAAGAAGATACGAAGTATTATGAGGTCCTAAGGAGTAAATGAAGTTTTATGAGTTACCTACTACATAAAGTATTAAGTATTATGAGTTTCTAGAAAAGATACGAAGTATTATGAGTTTCTAAGGAGGAAGAAAAGTTCTATGAGTTACCTACTACAGAATGTACCAAGTATTATGAGTTTCTAAAGAAGATACGAAGTATTATGAGTTTCTAAGTAAGTTCTAAGTTCTATGAGTTACCTTCTAAAGAAAACACGAAGTATTATGAGTTTCTAAAGAAGGAACAATGTGCTATATATTACTTACTAAAGAAGATACCAGGTATTATGAGTTTTTAGAGAAAGTATGAATTATTATGAGTTTTTAAAGCATTTACGTAGTTCTATGAGTTACCTACTTTGGGAAGTATCAGGAATTGTTAGTCTTTATAAAAGGAGATACGAAATTATTGAATTACTGAAGGGAGATACCAAATATTATGTGTTTTATTTTCCAAGTTTTATGAGTTTCAATTTAAATTTTGTGTCTGTCTGTTTGTCTGAAGAGATAGAATTTACCCTGTGATGTTGAAATAAATTAATGTAGAGATGAGAAAAACTGAAATATATATATAACGTCCGGTGAGGGTGCAGTGACCATTTCAGAGTCGGAATTTCTTGATCTTCGATTGGCTAATTAATTCCAGACGATATCGAAGCACGATCTCTCGAGTGCTTCTGGAAAGAACAAGCGTGACTTATTTACAGTGGCTCGACTGTATAATTGCTTGACTGTGTCAAGGACAAATTGCTCATATATAGACAAGTGCATATATACATATAGATATATTATTTAGTTGAAGTCGAAGTGAGAAAAAGAACCGCGACTTGAATCTCTTTATTTTTGCCACATATGTCTGTAATCAATGTTTATGTAAATCAGTGCTTTAGAATTTTTTTTTTTTTTGCTGGTATGTATAGAAGCAATGCTTAATACATAAACGCACTAATCCCGGCGTAATGCTTCTCTCCTCGCGTTACATATTATTACAATTCTACTTGCGAATTGCGAGACACACTTTGATCCGCTCGAGATCCTCTTACATTATTATCTACTTGCGTGTTACAGTCACTGCATGCTCTGCATTAAACTCTTTCTCTTTCAGTTTCCTTTTTTCTTAATTCGCAATTTACTTTCTCGATGCAGTATTTTTTTTGGAATTCTTTTCTTTCAATTTATTATTATTAATTTTCTACGTTCGTTGCTTTATTTATCGCTATTTGTTTAAAATGTTGATTGTGGTGATTGTTTTTGAAATTATTATTTGGCCTAAAATAGTATAGAAAAAGAATAATATAGAAAATATTGAAGTGTATTTTGAATCCCACGGTAATTTGAAGATATATAGTAATTACAATTTCGGCCCTCGGAAATTGAAATCGCCAATTAGCTGCATCCGATGCGAACGACATTGAACCACCAGAAAGAATAAGCAAGTTAGAAGGTAACAGTTTTTAATGAGTGTTTTTTTATTTTTGTTTCAGAAATTGCCAAGGTTCGCGCCAGCCTCTTTCAAATAAGTGGTGTCAAAAAGGAACCACTGATCTTACCGGAACCGGAAGGTGACATCACAACACTCACAGAAAAAGTATATGTACCTGTCAAAGAACATCCAGATGTAAGTAGTACTTTTTCTCATCACAAAATTTATATTTTCTACACCCAAAGAAATATGTTTCATTTGAACCAAATATCATTTATTTGAGTTAAATAAACGTACATTTGTCTCAGAGCCTACTAAACTATTTTTTTGTTTTAAATAAAAATTTTAATTTAAGCAAATAAAAGTTTTATTTGAACCGAATAAATTTTTATTTGAACCGAATAAAGTTTTATTTGAACCGAATAAATTTTTATTTGAACCGAATAAAATTTATTTGAACCAAATAAAATTTATTTGGAACAAATAAATAATTTAGTAGGCTCTGAGTAAAATATATTTTTTTTTCTGGGTGTATATTCTAAGATCTGAGAAATGAAATAATGTCATATTTTCTGCCCGCGTGTAATCAGTGCGGGAAATAATCGTGTATTAGAGATTATTTATCATTGAGGGCAATCGTAAATTATATATATAAATGCATCTATAGGATTGGACCCGTGAACAGAAAAGAAAAACGGATTTTATTGCAAAACAGATGATGATGATGATGATGATGATGGCTAAAGAACCATTCGCTCGCTTATTTGCAATATTACTCGTGCGAGTCCATTAACTTTGTGATATTCTCATGTCATGTTTTACTTTACGGAAGAGATTTTATATAGACAATTTCTCATTATAATTACAAACCGCCATGTGATGATTATTGAACTTACGACATGCATTTTGCATTGAATTAAATCATTATTTATGAAATTGTGCTTACAAATGACATTTTAAATGACTAATTGAGAACAATTTGATAAATATGTGATTAATTACCGTTTATTATCATTATTTACTTTGTTCGTTACCTTGTTTATGAAAAATTTCGTTTATGAGTTCAAATATGATATCAATGAGTTAACAATCGAGGTGCCAAAAATTATTAGTTACCAACTAATAAGTGCCAAAAATTATGAGTTACCGACTAAAAAGTTCCAAAAGCTATGAGTTACCAACTAGTAAGTGCCAAGAATTATGAGTTACCAATAACTACTAGAGAACTACTAGAGATACTAGAGAACTACTAGTTACCAATAAGAGGTATTAAATAAGGTACCAAGTATTATGAGTTTTCAAAAAAGGTGCGAAAAATTATGAGTTACCTACTAATAGAGAAAACAAGTTTTAATAGTTTCTCTAAAAGATACAAAGCATTATGAGTTTCAAAAGAGGGTACGAAAAACTGTGAATTACCTATTAGAAAATTATTAGCAAATTACCTACCTATAGAAAAAGAAGTACTATGAATAACCTACTAAAGAAGATTATGAGTTTATGAGTTTATACAGAAGATACGAAATATTATGAGTTTCTAAAGACGGTTCGAAAAACTATGAGTCACCTATTAATACAGAAGCCAAGAATTTAATTTTTTTATTTTTCTAACGAAGAACTATGAGTTACCTACTAATGCAAAAACCAATAATTATGAGTTTCTAGGGGAAGTGCGAAGTATTATGAGTTACCTACTAAAAGAAAAACCAAATATGAGTTTCTAGGAGAAGTACGAAGTATTATGAGTTACCTACTAAAAGAAAAACCAAATATTATGAGTTTCTAGTGAAGGTACGAAGTAATATTAGTTTCTAAGAAACGTACGAAGTATTATGAGTTTCTATAAAAAAGGGAAGTACTATGAATAGCCTACTGAAGAATATTATGAGTTTATGAGTTTCTACAGAAGACACAAACCATTATGAGTTTCTAAAGAAGGTACGAACAGCTATGAGTTACCTACTAATACAGAAACCAAGAATTGTAATTTTCGAATGAAATCAAAAAGAATTATGAGTTACCTATTATTGCAGAAAACAAGTATTAAGAGTTTCTACAGAAATTATGAAGTATTATGAGTTTCTAAACAAGGTACAAAGTATTATGAGTTATCCACTAATAAAGAAACTTATTATTATGAGTTTCAAAAGCAAGGACAAAATATTATGAGTTTCTAATAAATAAACTAGAGACTATAACAAATAGAAGCTGTAAGAGTTTTCTTAATTTATTTATGAGTTTCTCAAGTTTGACACAAAGTTTTATGAGTCTCTAAAAAGGGTATTGAGTACATTTGATGTTTCAATTTTTTCTTTTATTTAACTAATTTAATTTTAATGTCCATATAAGTTACATGATTATTTTATGAGTTCTTTTCCCTCCTTTTTTGGAACCTCAGGGCAGACTTTTATCTGAGGATTTACGACACTGAGTGTTAATATCCATGAATTTGGAATCCCTATCTTTTAGTATTCATAAAATATTTTACAATCGAGAGACGATTATTTTTGGTAATAAATTTTCCAAAATGGTTTAATTTATTTTCTTTTGATTGAATAGTGAATTTATTTGTGAAACGTTGCAAAAATTTGATTTTTGTGAATCTCAAGGTTTAGAATTTAAGAGCAATAAACATATAATTTGAAAAGTGATGTGAAATTTTCTGATTTTTGTTATCTATGTGAAAGATTTTTTTATAAGGATGGATATTTTTGAGTTTTTTGCAAGAAAAAATATATATATATATAAATATAGTTTTTTTGTGAAAATATAAATGCAATAAAGTGGAAAACGGCGAGAGAGTTCCACTATATACTTGTCAGAATATCGATATCCGAAACGATAACATCCTGCCTGCCAAAAGCACAGCCTTCACACAAACTCGTTATTATAACTCTCGGCGAGGGTTTATAGTGTATAGTTCGGCAAATAGGAACGGGGAGAGAGTCAGTTTCTCCGTCAGGGATTCTATTTTGAGCGTGCCAAAAATAACATTAGCTGACTGTACACACATTTCGAAGATGCTCAACAAACGCGCGTTTAATACCCCCGCAGACTTACTCTTTGGATCATTACAAAAAAAAATCTCAAAACCTCTTCAAAAAAATACTTCTTCCGTCCGTTAAAGTGTATTTTTTCCTTAGATTCTGTCTTCCCCCCCCCCTCTCTCTCTCTCTCCCTTAAATAGACTTTTATACACGCCTGTTGGTTGTAATTTTCAAAACTTGACACGGCGTTGAACTTTAATTCCCAAATGTCATTCTAACAAAATTGTATAATTTCAGAAATTTTGTTATTTCTTTATTAATTTCTTTATTAAAATTAATTATTTATTTTCTTATTTCAC
>JUFY01029225.1:0-17892 GCA_001855655.1 Leptopilina clavipes | reverse complement strand
TTTTCTTTTTCTTAACTTATTTTTCCTTCTGTCTTCACTATTTTTAATTCTTTCTTCTTTTACTCATTGTTTTCTATTCTTTCTTCACTTATTTTTCCTTTTATCTTCACTACTTTTTAATTCCTTCTTTCTTCACTATTTTTTCTCTTTCTTCACTTATTATTCCTTCTTTCTTCACTATTTTTTCTCTTTCTTCACTTATTTTTCCTTCTTTCTTCACTATTTTTTTTCTTTTTCTTCACTTATTTTTCCTTCTGTCTTCACTATTTTTAATTCTTTCTTCTTTTACTCATTGTTTTCTATTCTTTCTTCACTACTTTTTAATTCCTTCTTTTTCTTCACTTATTTTTCCTTCTTTCTTCACTATTTTTTTCTTTTTCTTCACTTATTTTTCCTTCTATCTTCACTATTTTTTAATTCCTTCTTTCTTCACTCATTTTTCCTTCTTTCTTCACTATTTTTTTCTTTTTCTTCACTTATTATTCCTTCTTTCTTCACTATTTTTCTTTTTCTTCACTTATTATTCCTTCTTTCTTCACTTATTTTTCCTTCTTTCTTCACTATTTTTTTTCTTTCTTTCTTTCTTCATTCATGTTTGCCTTCTTTCTTCACAAGTAAATATGTAGTAAAAGGCATGAAATTGAATAAAAAATGAAAATATTCCCATATTAGATTAAGTATATTTAAATCAATATAGAATTGAGAGCAACATTTAAGATTCTTAAAAGGCTATTGAATGTAAAACTTGGCAGTATGTTGAGATTGCTAACAATGAAATTTAATTAGTTGCAAGTGACTTCGCATCGTACATGCCGAGGTTATAAGTCCATCACGTAATAAGACAAGTAAAAGAATGCCAATGTCGAACTCAGCCTAAGACGTATATATATATATGTATATGATACGACCTCCGCTTCGCTAAGAGAGAAGACCAGTGCAAAGGCGCGGTCGTTACAAATCGTTTTACTATCTCCCTAGTGAACTGTACATACACCGAGTAATAAACGCTTGCAGGTCACGTGACCGCTATTGTGTTCTCAATGTGCTTCCCCTACCAATGAAGCAACTGATTCCATCCATTCTCTATACACTTTCAAGGTTATATACCTGCGGAATTATCAATTCCGCAGGAAAATTACACAGGAATTACCTACATGTAATAATTATCATTGGATCCTTATTTCATCAATTGGATACAGAAAAAAAATAGATCTTTCCTATTAATTGTATACTGTAAAGAAGAAGAATAAGAAGATTTTCAAATGGAAAATTATTTAAATAATTTCCCATTGAGAAAATTTTGCCATTTTTTCCATTTTATGTGCGTTTTATTTCAGTGGCGCACTTAGAAGTGATTTTAGTGATTTTTGTATAGTTTTGTTCGATTTTGTTCGAAACAGTAATTTATTACTACTACAATGTTGTTATAAGAATATAAATTTATTCAACAGGCTTCAGAAATATAACCATGGACTGCTATTTCAATTTCACGCCAAATTTTCTTCGCCATTTTCTCGTAATTCTCTTTGAGCATCTGGTCACGGATGATTTTCTGGCTAACGTTATCTCATTTTATGCTTGAAACACTGTGTGAGCTATTGACACCATTATTCTTAATTTTTTCTTACAGTATTTCAAGTATTATTGTAACATTTCGGATGAATGTTGATGATGTTCTGCGTAAGTGAATTAGTTTTTCTGTCGAATAATATAATATATGTGTGTATACTTTATAATGTCGGTAGTTATCTTTCATCTGAGCTGCATTTATTGCTATACTTGCGGTATACAATTTATGTTAGTAAAGTCATATACAAGAGTGCTATTGAAGCTTATTAATTTTATGATCCTATCTCCTTTCCCTCCAATACTCTTTTTTCCGCCATATTTTGTCTAACTGTTACAATTTTTGCCCGCGCGATTCCTCCTTATTTTTCTAGATCAGGAATATTTCCTTGAAACTACAATGGTTTGAAAAAAAAGTCGAGTAGTAGAATATTAAAGGAAAAATATGTCAATATCATTAGA
This sequence comes from Leptopilina clavipes, assembly GCA_001855655.1. Taxonomy (NCBI): domain Eukaryota; kingdom Metazoa; phylum Arthropoda; class Insecta; order Hymenoptera; family Figitidae; genus Leptopilina; species Leptopilina clavipes. The sequence continues at coordinate 15,864 of JUFY01029225.1, read as the reverse complement.
AGATTGTTTTTGCGTAAGAAAAATTTCAATTGTAAGCGTTGCTTGAGTGATTTGTCGGAGAAAAAAAAACATATATATATATATTGTGAGAGATGCAACAAGTAGGGTTGGCGCGTGGCGAGGCGGAGTGGACTGAGTTGTGTGTTGGAGGCTGAAATAAGTTTGAGGTAAGGAAAAGAAGTTGGAACGGGTTGGCGCGGATATTTACCCGGAATTATCTGGAGCTAACGAGCGGCATTGATTAACGGGCTGCTTAATACGACCCTCAAAATATACAGTTGAAAATTGAGCACGCATTACCGGAATGGGATCCACCCATTAGTTTCAACGAAATTTCTTGATGTCTGCTCATTTTTGATTTATAGAAAATTATAAATTTCAGCTCCATTGAAAAGTTTTTGCATTCTATTATTATGAAACCGTTTCTTTTCCAGTTCGACATTGAGTTAATTTGAAAAATGGAGTTTTCTGATGCACACACGAGTCAAATACACGGTCACGTCCATGGATCCGCGAGTTATTTAAATAAGTACTTGTGTTCACGTAGCAGGGGCGTAGCCAATAATCGAAGGCTAGGGATCAAGCCGCGCCTCTCTCTCTCTCTCTCTCTCTCTCTCTCTTTCTCTCTCGAGTATTATACACATACATATATACTTATCGGTCGTTGAAACTCGTCTTTTCCAATTTTACCTACCTGTCAGAGAAAATAGCTTGTAGAATTGTTCCGATTGTTCTAAAATCTCTTCTATAATAAAATCATTTTGTGCAAATTTACTGATTTCAAAATCAGTAAAGTGTTGTAAAGTGTCAATATTTAATTTTCAAATATTTCTAAATTTGAATTAGTAAAAATTTTAACTAATTTGAATTAGTGACTCACTTTTTGCTTTTGAATTAGTTAAAATTTACTAATAAATTAGTAGAAAAATTTTTTTTTACTATTTATTAGTAAAATCTAACTAATTCAAAAGCAAAAAGTGAGTCACTAATTCAAATTAGTTAAAATTTTTACTAATTCAAATTTAGAGAGAATATTTTGAACCATTAAAAGCCAAAATTGAATAAAAATTACAATTTTCTTATTGTAAAAACGATTTCAATCAAATATTAATGTAATTGATTCAAATTTAACTTTTAATGATTCAAAATGTTGAAAATTTGCCACTTTTATAAATTGTAATTTTAGTTAAAAATACATCTTTTCCTTCTTTCTTCACTCATTTTTCTTCTTTCTTCACTTATTTCTTATTTATTTCTTCCTTAAGGAAAATCTTTTCATTACTCGAAGTGCTTGGAATTGAACTTTGAAAATAATTATAACTGGCCTTTTTGTATATATAAATTTCTTCTGATCGAAGCAAAACTAAAACGAAAACTGGTCTTCTAACATATATAGACTTTAGTTTCAAATACTTATCAAATAACTTCACACCCAACTTCTGTTTATGGGCTTTTAAAAAGCACTTATTCGTAAATCAGATATTCGAATGGGACTCAAGAATTGAACCGTAAAAGCCCCCCATATCTAAAAAGGTGATGTCATCCATCTTCGATCATAAAATCTAACTATTATAGATTTAGAAGTTGCATCTTACAGTTGCAGTCGTAAATTTTAACACTGCCATTCTCTTTTCTGGGATCCTATATACGTTTTTATGTGCATCGTAAAAACAACTGCTTCTCAAAAGAATTAAAGAATCACTTAACTCTTCTGTAATGTTATATATATGTATATATATATGATCGAGAAGTATCAAAACCTTGCAATAATCTTTTGAAATTCTATAATACAGGGGAAAAAAAAATAAAGTGAATTTTGTAGGTACAATTTAAAAATTTTACAACCATATAAATCACATTTAATACATTCGTCCCCGTTGGACAATATTTTTGCGAAAAAAAAGAACTCTTAAAAAAGATTATATTGGTAAAAATGTCACCATTTGACAAAATAATTTGTAATATAATTATTTGACGATGATAAATAGTATATCTTTATAAAAAATTACAGAAAAAGGTTTATTTTCTTTTTCAGTGCAATATAGTTTACGTCCCCCCAATTAAGTTTCTCAAATGACCAAAATCTTCTCTTTTAAGTCGTAAACATTTTGGATTGCAGTGTAATTATTTTAATAATCTGCGGCAATTTGTAGCTTCAAACTGTATACTGTAAACTAAGATAGTAATAAGATGTAATAAAAATTCTTAAAATTAATTATGTTTATTTAATCTCTTTTGTGTTTTTGAAATATATAATATAAGTAGGATTACAATTTTATTTACAGGCGAGGTGTCCGGTGAAAACGTAGGAACAGGGGCACGTGGTGGTCGGGGAGAAGCAGCTGATTTAGCAACACATACTGAAACTAACGACGCGGCAATCCTGGCCGCGAATACAGCGGTCGACGCCCGGGGTGGAAGCCCCCAGGGTGCCCACCTTTCGGGGGCGGCTACTCCAAGGCCTCCGAGGGGAAGGAGGCGGCAGAACCAAAACGGCCTGGACACAGCTCAGGTAATTTTTAATTTTTATTGCATTTTTTTTTTTATTACCTTTTTATATTTCATTGACACTTTCATTATTAAATTGGATGTGAAAGTCAAAGTGAAATTACATATATACACAATTGACTCTCAATTTATTCATTACTCGAAGTATTTAAGAATCAATTGAAAAAACTTGATCGAACCTTGTCTTCCTTATGTGGGTTGAGAAGTTTATGCAGATTTCAAGTGTTTTAAAATATCATCTATGAAACTTAATTTTTCCTACCGTGTGTATTTGCTTCGAACTACTTCTGAACACGCGCGGGTTTCAAGAGCTCTCGAGAATAAACTTTGCCACCTGACAAAACTCATTTAGTAAAGATCTGCTCGAATTCGACTCTCAAAGATTTAAGTCAACTCTCTCTCTCTCTCTCTCTTAACTTCCACTTGTCATTTGCAAATAAAAAACGCTCTGTAACTAAATTTAAAAAATTGATTCCATTGAACATATTTTGCAACTTTGCATAATTTAAAAAGACAAAAATTCTAATTTTTTGTCAATATTTCTTTACTTTAAATTACAATGTTTTTTTCGATGTCCCTAAAGTTCCGAACGTTAAAAATGTATAGAATATGTAAATATTTTTTTGAGATTTTAACACTGATGGGGAAATTTTGCGAATTCATTTAGATGAATGTTATTATTTTTTTTTTTTCTAATTGAACAGTAGTATAGTTGTTTATTGAGATTCACATTTGAGTGTGCACTGGAAGAAGATTATCTTAACAGAACGATGTTAGGATTCCGGAGGCGAGAAAGAGATTTACCGCAAGATCTTTCCAGGCACCGGAGACTCTATTCTGCGCCAATCGGCTCTCCTTCTTCTTAGTGTCACGCTGAGCTCGTGAGGAATCAACTCTTACGCCACGCGTTGCCTTCATTAACATATCTCAGGTGCAATCTGTTTCCCGGGATTAATGCACTGAGATATTTCCTCTACGCTCAGTTGAGAATCTTTCTAAGTGAAACCGCACAACGTCCCGCAGCGAATAATACTGCGATGACCACCTTCATCAAATTCTTTCTTTATTCCACGAAAACCTCTCAAGAAGAATTTTTCAAAACAAAAATCCTTTAGAATATCCCTTTATCTTTATCGTTTCATGTTTCAAAATTTGGCTAGAATTTATGGGAAAAAATATTGAATTGTAGAACTATTATTACTACTTGTAAATACTTACCTTAATTGATTCATATCTATGTATGAATCAATGAATCAATAATATACATGAAGAAGGAAAAAAATTTCATGTTATAAGAAATATTGGTAGAAGATGAATTGGGTAAATATTTGAAAAATCTGCTTCAGGTGAAAACTGAACGTCTCACTCCTGATAATAATTCAACGTCATCGAGAAGTGTGACTCCATCTTCATCGAGTCATCCTGGAACGCCACCTAATGCAACGTCCTTGGGTGGACCCGAAGGTCCAGCACCACCTCATCATCTCAAAAATATGGAGCAGATGATGGGACGTAACTATAGTGACTTTATGAGAAGCCTTGCTGCAAAGTACAATAACGCGAATCCAAACGAGTGAGTTAATTAATAATAATAATTAATAATCGAGTATTGTAAGAAGCACTCATTCTTTTCTGATTCTTTCTGATTTTATGAAAAAATAAATTAAAGAAAAATTGTACATTTAGAAATGAAACTCTTTCTGAAATTTGGAAATATTGTTAGTTACTTTAGTACGCCGAGAAACGGTTATCCACCTGGTCTGGATCCAAGGTTTCCGGCCTTCAAGACTGCTGCGACTCCATTTGTTGGACTAATGGCTCCCCTTGGTGCACCACAAGCTCCAACAGTACCAACGACATCACCTCTGTCTAACAAAGAGTCCAAAGAGCAGAAACAGGATAATCTCTTTGGTAATCCAGTCTTCCCGCCAATGCTAGACATGTCCTCGACTCAAGCTCTTCTGCATATGGTGCGAACAGCAAATGCCGCTCAAAATGCAGCGGAACTAGAAACATACCTCAAAGGTACATATGGCTCAATTGATTCATATACATATAAATAACGGTTTTCAATAATAATAATAGTTTTCAATAATAATCAAATAGTTGCGATCTGAAAATGCCAACATGAGGTAGCAATTGTCAATAATAATTTTCCAAATGATTATTTCAAAACCGAAATTTTTTGTTTTGTTTGAAAATAGGTGCGAATAAAAGGGATGCTGGCGTTTCGAGTCCATTGGATCTGTCTAGTCCCGGTGGTTTTGCACCTCGAAAACGACAGAGAGCTGAATCGAGAAGATCGGGAAGTGTTTCTCCCAAACCGAAAACAACACCTGGACCAAGTAGTCCACCACCGGTGAGATGTCCATCTTTGTGTGGTCACATGCCCTGTGGCGACGGTCAAGCTGTTAATCGTTGGACAATTGAAGACGTCGTCAACTACGTCTCGTCCATTGACATCTGCGCCGAATATGCTCAGGTATTTCTATCAGATAATTTCACTACAAATGTATTTAAATGTCACTATTTTTTTATAATACCACATCACAAATGTGAATACTGTCCATTTCGATATCTGCAATGAGCAAACAATTTTTGAAAATCATTTCCCGTTTCTCATCAGCCAAGTCACTCTACTTACCTGCTGTACTGCGTGGCATGTCAGTTTACTGATTACAAAAGTAATATTCAGACATGAAAAATAATTCATAATAAATCGTTTCGCGTTTAAATAAATCAAATTCCGCCGCTTCCTTTAGAAAAAAAGTCCCGCGCCAGGATAGTTGTAAAGATAACAAGAAAGTTTTTGCGATTGATGGGGCATCGTTATCCTGTAGTTGCGAGTTAATAACAAAGCAGATGTACGCGAAGCGTGAACTAAAAAGACATGGGATGGAAGGCATTCAATAACCAGACAGTGATCAGCGAGTGAGACAGACGTCAGAGATTAAATGAGCGCGAAAGAAATGTTCTAATGACCTCTTCTCATTTTAGGTTCAAACCATATTCTTATGCGCTTGCATTCTCACTTTCTTTCTCCTCTTTATCTCCATAGATCAATATATCATCCGTTTTGAACGTTATTCAACGTTTTAAACGTTCTTTTACTTTTCTAAATGTTCTAATAGTTTTTAGTAAAAGTTTCTTTTTATACGTCTAAATGTAATATATTCATTTCTTTGACCAATATATCTCATAGTTGCGGCAATTAGAGACAAAGATTGTTGGTTTCGATTAGTTGCGCGTATAAAATTAGAGGAATAAATATCGAGTTCATGTTTCTTGATTATTGGAAATTTTCTGTCGAATTGCTCATAGGCTCGGCAAAATTAATTTCATCTCTTGTGCTAATCGCGTGGAGAAAGTACGCAAAATCTAACGGTCCACGGCTGTGGATTCAGACGCGTGGTCACTATATCGTTCAGCAATGGATCTCGACCACTGTGTTAATTAGCCTAACGCGTGGGCCTTTATACTTTTAGCAGAAGTATATCTAGAATTGACAAACCAGTTCGAACTAATTAAGTCTTATCACAAGTGAAACGTTATTCATTGTGAGTATCAAATCTGTTGAATTGTTGATATCCTTCTCTATTGGGCAACCGTTCAAATTGATAAAATTAGGGATATTGGAATTGAGGCATTTTGTTGATACCTGTATTGAGGCATTTTATTGTATTGTGTCTTCGAATGATTGGAGACAATCTGGTTGATTTGAAATTCTTCATCTGGTTGTTATTCTTTTAGCTTTTTTAATTTCAACTTTGACAATCATCGCGACATTATACGTCTTGATCAAGCACGCGAGTTTTAAAGCCATCATTCACGATTTCCACATGTGGTTCAAACACGCAGCATGTAGAAACATTGCAATTACCACATATCTCCTCGACTAGTTAAGACTAACCCGCATCCAACGCATACATAACATATAGACATTGTAATCTCTCTTCGGTCGCTAACAACGAGAGAGATGGTTTCTTGTGTACGAGCCACTCACGTATATTGACAGCTCGTTGCAGAAGTCCAACGAATCAACAACCCATACGGCTTATCCACAAAGTATCCGCGACGTTTCTTTTCTTATTTTCAATACTCATCCATCCGCAGTAAAAACAAATACTTCTCGGTCATTTCATCCATATATGCATAGGAGACAAGTTTTTTTTTTTTTGTATTCCCGAATCATTTTCTTTGTTATGGAGAAATATTCTGACTTCTTGGAAAACGTTTCCAGACCACCTACCTTATAGGTATATTTATATATATTTTGGACTATTTTTTCTATATTTTATGCTTGAAAATGTTTTGTCTGTTTTTTTTTCTTTTTTTTTCATCGAAATAAGTGGAAAAAAATTTAGCAAATATGTTTAAGTTATAAATCATCTGATAAGGCAGAATTTCAGTATCTTTGGATAGAATAGATGCATCTTGGAAAGGAGAATCGCGTGTGCTTTTAGGATATCGGGCATTCGATCGACTAATTCTTGCACAGCTCGTTAAGCTATGACTAATTGTGGCTCGTTATGGGTCGATGCTTAATTACTCAGCGGGAGGCATTCCTTCTTCTCTCTTTCGCTCTTATCACACTCATAATCTGCTTAGCAGCAACAGGTTCCTCCTTTGGTTTTTCGCAGATCAGCTCTGATAACAATCATTTCTAGTTTTCAAAATACTGCCCGTATTTTGCACTCCTACTGCAACAAATAATTCCCATTTTTGATTTTTAACAATTTTATTATTTCGCAATTTTTCATTTTCCATTTTAATGATTATGTTTACAATTATTATTATTACTTCTCTTTATATATTTCCTTTTTTATTCTATCTTTCTTCCACTGTTTTCTCTCTCTATCTTTCTTCATTAATTTTAATTTATTTCTTTTCTCGTTTTTTCTTTACTTATTTTTTTTCTTTCTTTCTTCCTTTCTTTCTTTCAATTATTTGTTATATATGTCTTCTTTCTTCAGTTATTTGTTATACATTTCTTCTCTCGTTTTATTCTTCTTTACTCATTTTTCTTTCTTTTTCACTCTTTTCTTTATTTATTTCTCTCGTATTTCTTCATTCTCTCATTTTATGTTCTTTCTTTCTTTCTTCATTGTTATTTATTTCCCTTTTTGTTTTTTCTTTATTCAATTATTTCCTTCTTTCTTCACTTATTTCTTATATATTTATTTTCTATTTTTCTCTTTCTTCATTTATTTTTCGTTCTTTTTTCACTATTTTTTAATTCCTTCTTTCTTCACTCATTTTTCTTTCTTCACTATTTTTTTCTTTTTCTTCACTTATTTTTCCTTCTTTCTTCACTCATTTTTCTTTCTTTCTTCACAATTTTTTTTCTTTTTCTTCACTTATTTTTCCTTCTTTCTTCACTATTTTTTAATTTCTTCTTTCTTCACTCATTTTTTTTTCTTTCTTCACTATTTTTGTTCTTTTTCTTCACTATTTTTTAATTCCTTCTTTCTTCACTCATTTTTCTTTCTTTCTTCACTATTTTTTTCTTTTTCTTCACTTATTTTTCCTTCTTTCTTCACTCATTTTTCTTTCTTTCTTCACTATTTTTTTTCTTTCTTTCTTTCTTCATTCATGTTTGCCTTCTTTCTTCACAAGTTAATATGTAGTAAAAAGCATAAAATTATTTTCTCTTTCTTTCTTCATTGTTATTTACTTCCCTTCTCGTTTTTTCTTTACTCAATTATTTCCTTCTTTCTTCACTTATTTGTTATATATTTATTTTCTCGTTTTCTTTCTTTACATAATTTTTCTTCTTTCTTCAATTATTTGTTATATATTTCTTCTATCGTTTTCTCTTTCTTTATTTATTTTTCGTTCTTTTTTCACTCTTTTTTATTTACTTTACTCGTTTTTTTGTCTTCTTTCTTCACTTCTTTCTATTTGTTTCTTTCTTCAATGATTTTTTCGTTCTTTCTTAATTCTTTTTTTCTTCACTAATTTTTTATTTATTTCTTCTCTCGTTTTTCTTTGTATACTCGTCTTTTACTTCTTTCTTTTTTAATTTTTTCCCTCTTTCTTCACTCATTTTTCCCTTCTTTCTTCCACTGTTTTCCTTTTTTCTTCACTCTTTTTTTTCATAAATGCTATATATGTATAAATGCCAATTAGAACATAATTGTGCATTTTGAAAAAATGAAAATTCAATTTACGGCTATCTTAATTTGAAAAGTTAAGTGCAAATGCAATTTCACGGAATATAGAGTGGAAATATCGCTAGTAAAATAAATGAGAAGTAGATCCGTGTTTTTCTAGTTCAGTTACGATGCGTGCCTCGTTATCATTTAAAAACAATTACAATTGCTTAAAAGTACGGAAACTGTTGGATCCGCTCTGAAGTATTATATTCATGCCGACGATATAAATTAAAAGTATATTTACATTTTTATTGTACTTTAGATCTATGTTTTTATTAGTTTTTATTAGATCGAAATTTATTCGTGATTATTAATTTCGTCATGGAAGAAATTTTCATCTTCTACTCTCCCTTCGTACTTCTGCTATCTCACCTGATTCAAAACACTTGATTTCACTTAATGGGTGTAAAATACCGAAAATATTTAAAATGCGTATTCTATTTTTAAAATTGCAGTTAGGTATCTTTTTTGAAAAATTGAGACAAGAAATTCCTCCGAGTTAAACGAGATTGTTGACCTGATTTTGTAGTCGCGGTTCGATTCTAAGTTACGTAACGTTTGCACGTGTTCACTCATCTATTTTCTTGCTAAAGGAAAAAGGTTTTATATATGTCATTTATATGTTTCTCTCTTTGCTCCTAATGATTCTCTTCTTACGTGAGATCTTTCCATATAAAGAGTAAATTTCTTGGTCCAATTTACGACACCAATAGTTCCAAATTTGGTATCATGAGTCTGACCCACCGGAAATCTCGCGCGCGCGCGAGTTCACGGTGAGATTTTCTGGCGAAACGAAGAGATATTACTGTGCTAGTCGTTTCACCGTTCCCATCATCGTCTCGTTAAGGCTGGAGCTCAACTCGAAATAGGAAAGCTTCATGTCAGCTTGGAAATGTGGTAAACGAAGGCTCTACCTTAAAGGGTCCGCAGACGGACCCCTTCTTACGTGGCCAATCGTCCCAGGAATCGAAGTGGGTTTAGAACCACCAAGCGTCATAGACAGCTGGTATCTTTATCGAATCGATTCGTCTGACAAACAAGAGGATAGCGCAAGACGAATAGCCGATCTGCATGAAGTATGGAGTCGTGCGCGTTGCGATTAGTCAGGAAGACTCGAAGTCTTCGTGCTCTAATGGGCATCGTTAGGCGTCCAGCTAAGGAAATATATGTGCGGTTACGTCTCCTCATTGCTTGCCAACTTGGTATGCCTACTATCCACGCAAGGAACACCCATTTTCTTCCATTTGATAAAAGATGCTCCTAATTTATCTCGACTTTTGCCATTCGACAAGTTTTGTTTTCTTTTAATACTCTTACGCAAATGCGCAAAAATAATTGCCACTGCTATTTTGAGACTAAAAAGAAGGAATTAGTCAACAATTTAAAATGTTGATTCGATAGTTCAGAATTTCCTGGTATTCTTCTATTAACCAATTAATTACAACGTCACCAACGACAAGACCCGTACGACGAGCACCTGGCAAACGTACTTACTCGCGAAAGCATCGCTCGTAAATCTACTGTTTCTTTTGCAAACTTCCACTTTTTTTTTTATCGTCGAGCGTTAACCTTCTTTGCAACATGCATGTATTTTCAATTCCTAAAAATACTATTTAAACTTGAAGGTACTCTGAATTTTGCTATTTCTTTTCCTTCCCTCCCCTTTCTACTCGGTAGAATTTTCTACTAAGTATAGTAGTCTGATTCTTAGTCTGATTTTAATATTTTATCGTTATAGAGAATCTTAAATTGAAATTATAGAGAAATTTTCAGCATAATATGTAAATTGGATGCAATTCGGGACAAATTGTAATTCTTGATTTGAATGAATGCTGTTTAACTTTCAATGGGTTTGAAAAGGTTAAAACAGATAGTGTTCGACTATCGATTTCAGGATAATGGTATTCAATGAAGTTGCATATTGCATAGTAAACACACGTAGCTTATTCGTTCGGGTCGTCTATATATGCGGTTGTATATTACAATGAATGTTACGTATACGTTACTGTACTCTACTATACACGATGTCATAAGTCGTCGTACACTCAGGTAACTGAGTGTGCCAAAGATTTATTATTTCACGGGTCTTTTGGAGTACTGTTTCGATGCTGGACAATGCTTTGAAAATCCTATTAGTAAATAATATATAAAGCGCAATGAGGTAATCGCAAACGGATGCATATGGTGATATGGCGTGAACCGCCAACATGATTTAGAAATACAGCCGATGTCGAAATATCTGACACATGTTTCATGCTGCGACTGTGTCGGGAAAAGATGCAAGTCGTGCACTCCGTGATTCGACTAGCCAGGAACACGTTATTCATGGCATGTGAGCTACACTTTCCTCTATGTATAAATGATGAAAAGGCAAAAAAATTTAAGTGCGCTGTGAGTCGAAACATATAGAAAAAAGAATATATGAAAATCGTGAAAACTATATCTTCAATTGTGAAACGAATTTCAATCTAAGATTCAAAAAGGAATAGTCGAGAGATGTTTTGCATCGAAATGTGAAGAAAAAGAAGAAAAGAAACAAGTCTGGGTTTCGCATACATAAAATTGCTCTCTTGTTCCTTCCGGGCACAATCCGTTTCCTTCGTTCCGTTTTGTGATTTTCTGCTGCGTTTCAGCCCAACTATTCCTCTCTTGTGCAATTTTCGGCATTCTTATCTAAAGGGAGCACGGATCAACCGTTTCCAAAAATAAATCACGCCACGCCGATCATTAAGGCCCTTTCATCCTGGGGCGAGGCAGCCGCAAAAAGCCCTCGCATAGCTTCAAGAAATACCGGGTAGGCTGGTAGTTACCCAACCCACGATATACTTGCAAATTCAAAACTCGTTTAGTGCATCGATAGCGCGTGGCGCTTGACGAGGGTCCAAATTTTAAACACCGAGAGGAAAAGTCAAAGATGTAAAGAAATCAATTTAATTTATTTATCTTCAGGGACTAGAGGAAAATATTCCAAGATTCGACAAGAATGAAAGAGAGGGAGAAAATGCAGACAACAGGAGAATATATGAAAAAAAAAGTAGTAGCTTGTCTTGAATCAATGAGACAGGAGAAAAATCGTGTCAACTTGAACGAGGAGACTCGAGCATGTAATTGTTGAATTCCAGAGGAGCGAACTATTGGCCGAGTTTCTCTTTTTTGCAAAGCAAAGCATCCTCTGGAGGCCTCTGATCGAGTTCTTGGAACGTGAAACTGGAAGGAACACGATGTGGTTGAAGCGGACGCACGCGCCGGAGGCAACCAGAGGCTCGCGCTCTATAATCACTCCACTCACTATTCGAGCCACACGCGCACATAGCATACATGCAAACCAATACACAAGCGGACGGTCATATACGCACACTGCATTTCCAGATGCAGTACTATACACTATACATACTAATATAATTCACGACGGGAGCACAGCTTTACATTACCTGCTGTACACCTCTCCAATATGCCAGAAAAATACTTGCACGCCAGACTCGCACGTCTTTTCGAAGCTATCCACATCTGCGTAATTGTCCCCGCCGGCAGCAGCATCTCACTGGAACCATACACGTATTTTTATATACTTTACTTGTCTTCTTCTTCTTCTTCTTCTTCTCCTCCTTCTTCTTCGTCTTATTTCTTGTATTATAGTGCAGGTTTCAAAAATTCTTGGCATCGATCACGCTAAACAGATCACTGTGATCACAGGATGTTCTGGATGATTGCATTTCCGCCTCACTATCTGCTGTAACTTATTTCTCCATCCATTTTCACTTTTGCTGCTATAGATTTACGTCAACTTTTCTACTGTTCTGGTGGTTTTTTTTTGAAACAATCTCTCGCCTAAAGGGGTTGCGATCTGCTCAATAGAAAAATAACATTTTAAGTTAGATTCAAGAAGAAGAAAAAGTGTAACGAGCTATCCATAAACTACCTTATAGCAATTTAGTGACGACGGGGGGTTCAAAAAGCTGTAAAATTGTCCCGCAATGAAATTGTTTATTTTTCTGATCTGCCCAGGCATTTGAAATAGTAAAAAAAATCTGATACTTCTTTCATTGGAGAATGTAATTTCCCTGGTGCGTCGATTTACGCACGAATGCATCTCAGCACAGAACCGTGAATATCGTCCAAGATCTACATTGTCATTAGATGCAAAAAGACCGCGGCACACTGATACCATGCGATATGCTTACCTGTAGGAAGAAGATGAAAAAGTGCCTGGAAGAAATTGATAAAAATGCGAACAAGTTTATGGGTGAGGAATGAAGAAAATTGGGTGGGAAGGACCAATATGGAAATCGCTAAAAACAGGAGATGATAGCGCTCTCTACACTGTCATTATATATACACGATCATCGCTTCATGCATCACTTCATCCCGCATACTGTCGCATCATCCAATTATCGATGAATTTCTTCTTGTGGAAAATTTTTCCACTTCTTGAGAAGAAAAGATTTTTATTTCTTTATATAGAAAGAAAATAAATTTTACTTCTCAAGTTAATATTGATTGCGTATAATTCAAGTGCTGAAAGTTTATCTAATTGGAATTGGATAATTACAATGGGTGATAATTAGCGAGAGATTTTCTCTAAGTATGATGTGAATATTGCGGCGCAGTGGCGACAATGCGCTTGATCGATGTGGTGCCTGGAAGACAATGAGGCATTTGAGAAACAATAGCAGTTTGGTATGGTGCTGCGGTGGTTTTGCTGGCGAGGTTCAACGCTATAAACAATGCCTGAGAGGCGTCTGGCTGATAGGGTCGAGAGGTCAGCCCCTGTGGGAGCTCATGACTCTCTTTGCCTCTCTTCATTCTCGCGACCTCTCTTCGATTTCTCATCGTCCGAGGCCATGGAATCAATTCTTCTCTGTTGGATCATGCCGTAACTATACTCATCTTTCTGCGAATCCAGATGCATTACAAACAAAACTACCATTCGATTTTACTCCCGAGTCATTCTTTATACGTCGCTAATTGATTATTTTCAATAAAAATTCATTTTCTTCGACTGAATTTATTTTTTGAAATGAAATTCTTTCTCGATTTGAAACTGAGGAAATGACAGTATTTCTAAAACAAAGTGTAATTTGAGGTACAATCACTCTGACGTATCATGGATGATTGAATATATTATACTATTATTTTCTTAATTATCATCACTCTCTTTATTTCTATCATCCTGACTATGGATGATAGAACCCCTTTAGATCTACACCTTTTGTGGAGAATCTTAGCTTCTTTGCCGATTGGAAAATTCTTTTTCTAAAATATAATCATTTTATACTCAATATTAATTACACTTGTTCGTCTGGAATTTTCTTTTTTGTTTTATTTCTTCGAATTTTTGATTTCCACTTCCAGTATACAAAGTTTATGGGCGGATGAGCTGTGCAGGTTCGTGCCGACCTAGAGGCCTCCTGAAAGATCACGTTAAGGTCACGTAATGACGGACCGAACTCTGCAATCACAGGAGCGCACATGCCACGTGGCTTGATAAACCTTTTAGCCGATGGTTACGATAGCAGAGAAGTAATTTTCTCCTTTTCGGACCCAACTAATTACTTTTCACTCTCGAATTTGATGAAAAGAAAAAAAATGCGATAGTTTAATGTTTAGTTATAGATTATGGTAAAACTTGGAGTTTTTACAATTTGAATCAATTTCTTTCCTTCTTGTACTGAAGGTACGTATGGCAAAAAAAATTTTAGATTACGGTGTCATGAAATTAAATGATCCGGGGTCGAAGGAGGAGGCATCGAAGAAGAGACGATAAGAATTAAAGGAGTTCTTCAATAGTCACGCCGAGTCATTCCCTTGTAATTATAGACACCGCGAACCAATAGGGGGTCAGGCAACAATTAGAGCATATTTCGGTTACTTCTTTAAACCCAAACAATTTTTTTCCATGACGAAATTTTTCTCACATTTTACAAAGATGTCTAACTTTGTGAAATTGGAAAAAATGAAAGAAAAAATTGTTACATTTTGTATTAGAGGAAGTTTGAAAGTTAATTATAATTGAAAATTAAATTTTTCAAATTGATTAATTGCAGTTTAGTTTGGTTTTAAATTTACAGAGTTAATTGTATAAAGTTACTTTTTTTTCTTCTTCTCACATTGACACATAACAGAATCAATGCAATTAGGGGAGTTGATATCAGCTTATGTATCGTGAATTTTAATCTGGAATATAGCAATTAAAGAAGCCTTTTAGAAAAATAAAAAGTCGCTTGAGGCGATCGTTAGTCACTTTCAGTCCGTCACAATTATCATTATCATTATCATTGTAGCACCAGTTATATAAGTCACCTATTTCTTTTCTTGTTAAAAAATTATAAATATATATTCAATGATCGTTGAATATAACATCCCTTCTGGTAAAAATTCCCTTTACTTTGAACGTCTAGACACTTTATAATTTGAGTGGAGAAAAAATTTATTTAATTCAAATAACTTGTCCATTATCAAATAAATATTTACTTGAACCAAAAATTTACCAACCAAAATTTTTGTTTTAATATTGTATAATTTGTAAGTGAAATAATAATTTCTGTATTTTGATCAAATATACAAATTGAATAAAATATTTATTTGATACAAGTAAATATTTATTTGATAATAGTCAAGTAATCCGTTATTTAAATCAAATACATTTTTTTTCATTTTGTCTTTAGTTACAAAAATTCAAGTTTTATTCCGTTTTCTTTTTTTTTGCTTGAATCGAAAAAATAATAGAACTAAATGAAGAATTAAAGGAAGGAAAATCAATTATTAACCGCATATTGAGGAAACTTGATAATTTCATGGAATTGACTGCGAGTAATTTTTTTTGCTTATTTCAACCTTTCAGCGACACAATGAAAAGGAATATATTTCCGTGAATTATTTCTAGAACGATTTTCCTATCTATTTCCTTTGCTACGCTCATTGCAACATCGAAGAAAATTGATTCTTCTTTAGATTCATCAATTGATTTGTCTTTAGTTCCAAATCGCTTTTTTGTTCTAGATTTACTTTTATAATGAGTCTTCTTCAAAAGCAAAAAATTCCTCTTCTGTGATTGCTTTTGCATATTTTTCTATTTGTGACGCGACGCGAAGAAAGGTACCTAAGAAGCAAAAAGTTATAGGTTATGTTTGTCATTTTGAAAGTGAAAATACATGAAGAGGATTAACATTCAATACAAAATAATTATTTTACAGTTTTTCTT